>SRQH01000351.1:0-28183 GCA_018360345.1 Claviceps sp. LM84 group G4 | reverse complement strand
CCCCCCCCCCCCCCCCCCCCCCCCCCCCCCCCCCCCCCCCCCCCCCCCCCCCCCCCCCCCCCCCCCCCCCCCCCCCCCCCCCCCCCCCCCCCCCCCCCCCCCCCCCCCCGGGGCACAGCAACCTGCAAGATGATGGTGCATCAAGCATCCAACCCAGCAAGGATAATCGCAACAAGAATAGTAGCCATCCTTGAGTATCGCTTCACTTCTGGCGTCAGTATTACTCTTTTGGGACGAACAATGTATTATGTCACGCGGGAGAGGTGTGTGTTGCCCAATGTAGATGAACCAAATCTACACACACACACACACACACACACACACACAGTCACGAGTTGAAAGTTCTGCAAGTATATATACGATGTATTACTCCTCGTGTGTGTGTGTGCGCGTGCGCGTGCGTGTCAATTGGTGTCATTCAATTGTCAATGACTGATGTATATATCTGCTGCTCAGTGCTCACCTTCCTTCGTTGTCGTCAATGGTAATCACGGCACGTCTCCCGGTTTCAATCTGTCTTGACTCTTGAGACTCCCTTTATCTTGGTGCCACAGTCCCGACGCATCTATCCATTTACAGCCATCTTCATCTTGTTACGTTCGCACAAAAAGCCCCTCGAGCCGTTTCCCACCTCTTTACAAATTACTTCTTCTACACCTGTACACCTGTCACCTTTTACTTCTTCTCTTCTTTATCATACCAAGGTCCAACCCTCGGGCCTCGAGTCTCTCTTGAGTCTTATACACCTTTTCCACTTTCTTCTCTTCTAAGTTCTCCATTACATCATCCTCTTCTCTTCTATCGCCTCGACGCCTCTCTCGATTTTTTTATTTTTTTCAGCAACTCTCCGGACTTGTCTTCTTGCACACTGACACAGCTGGAACTACTTGAACTACTTGGATCTATTTGGACAACCTTTAATAGTTATCCTCACATCGCACCTCGAAGAAGTGGCAGATGACCAAAACACCCGAAAGAAAAACCCGACGAAAAGCCAAGTGAAGAACAAGCATCAAAGGCTCCCCAGGAGAAAAAGCGTAAAACACCAAAGACAAGTGGAAAAGGGGGGGAAAACCCAGAAAGAGAAAGAGAGAACAAGAGAGCTGAGCTCAGAGAAAGAGAAAGAGAAAGAGAAACAAATCTTAATCTCATAACTCCTCTCATAGACTCATCTCTCATGATCTCATCTCTCTCGATAGTCGATCCTCGGACCTCACATACCGCCACAATGAACAACTCAACCCCCTTCCTCGACCAATCCATCACCCTCCTCTCCCCCAACGGCCCCATCGTCATCCCCATCCCCAGCATCGACGCCTTCAACGACGAATCCATCTCCGTCACCCTCAACTACGGCTTCCAACTCGGCGCCTGCTTCCTCCTCCTCCTCGTCACCCTCCTCGTCACAAAACCTCACAAGATCCTCCGCCCATCCTCCCTCCTCCACCTCGCCGGCCTATCCGCCTGCCTCATCCGCACCGCCATCAACCAGGCCTTCTTCCACTCCCCCCTCAATCACTTCTACCCCTTCTGGAGCGGCGACTACACCTCCGTCCCGCTCTCCTACATGCGCACCAGCGTCGCGGGGACATGCGCCTCCTTGCTGCTCGTCATCATTCTCGAGGCCGCTCTCATGCATCAGGCCTGGACAATGGTCTCCCTGTGGCCTCCCTCGGTGAAGATCCCTCTCGTGACGCTTTCGGCGCTGGTGTCGCTTTTGACGGTGGGATGGCGGTTTGCGTTTACTGTCATCCAGAGTAATGCGGTCATGGGGCTTGCGCCGGCGAGGAATCTCGCGTGGGTCGTGAATGGGGCATTGGTCCTGAATTGCTTGTCGATATGCTGGTATTGTGCGCTGTTCAATGTGAAGCTTGCGCTGCATTTATTCGTGAATAGGGGGATTCTACGATCCGCTTCGGTAACGGTGAGGAAGGCGTTGACGCCAATGGAGATTCTTGTCATGACGAATGGCGTGCTTATGATTGTGCCAGGTGAGTTAAACAGTAAACACCTTCTTTCTCATTGACGGTTTCTTTGTCTTTTCTGGCCATGTATATCATTGCTCGTCTTTGTATGGCACATGGCATGGCCATGCCATCGTTTGGTACTATGGTCTATGGTCTATGGTCTATGGTAGTATACACTGTTTTCTTTGTATTACTTTTGTTCCTGTCTATCTATCGGTTCTTGCGTTTTTACTTTTACTACCTATGTTCTACGCTCTTCCGTCACGTCCTCTTACAAACAACCATGTAACCTCTTTTTCAAAGTTTTTGCCCTCCTCCCCTTTCCCACTTCCGACTTCTCATAACACCCCGTCCATCTCCCATCCACCACATCTCATCCATCTCATCCATCTCACTAATCATCTTCTCTCCTCCCCCCTACTACAGTCATCTTCGCCGGCCTCGAATGGGCTCATTTCCCCAACTTCGAATCCGCCTCCCTGACACATACCTCCGTCGCCCTCATCCTCCCCCTCGGCACTCTCGTCGCCCAGCAAGTATCCCAGGCCAGCGGCAACAACAACCTCAGCTACCTCTCCACGACCACACCCGCTCACTCCCACCACACCCGCGCCAGCAACACCACAAGAGAAAAACCACCACACCACGATCTCTCCCACAGCATGTCCATGCCTTGCCACATCGCCAGCGTAAGCACAACTTGTGGCTCTGGCTCCGGCTCTGGCTCTGGCTCCCCCACGCGCTTACTCTCCTCATCTTCCCTCTTCAAACGGGGTCCCAACAGCACCATGGGCAAAAGCATGAGCATGGATCGCAGCTCAGACTCCTGCAAGGGCGCACAGAGGCTAGATCATTTCGATCTGGAGCTGCGGAGGATCGACTCGTCGGGAGGGGGCGATGGGCTGGTGGATCATCATGATCATGATCATGATCATGACCATGACCATGGCCATGGCCACCATGTTAGGGTGGATATGCATGTGGCGCAGGAAGAGACGAGAATCTAGGGGGTTCTTTGAGCTGCTGCATGGAAGTTGGCTTCATCTGTGACTGTCTCAGTCTGCGGTGGCCGTGGAAGTGTGAAAGTAGAAATGCGGGAATGTGGAAAGGGGGTGTTGGAATAGCCTCATAGGCAGGCTTGCTTTTTATCTAAGGGTCCAAGGATCAAAATGGGGGGTTTTTTTTTCGAGTTTCTGCTTCCAAGTTCCTTCTCTCGTCGAGGGTCCGCCACGGCTGGCCTCAGTTTTATAGCACTTCTTATTTTTCTTCTTGTTGTTGTTGTTGTTTTTTTCTCTTCATTGTCAATCCAGGGCCCAGGCTTCGGAAAGGCCGTGTGTATAATTTCATCAAAGTGCCTGTTTGTTTATTAAGTTTAAAGATAGCCATATGATGCTGCATTCGCGCCGCGCCCCGGCCGGATACCTATATTGTGCCCGCCACGGGCTGAATCATGGCCGTTACAACTTGATCTGAAGACCTATGATAGTACAACTGTCAACAACAACAACAACAACAATGATGATGAACATAGGCTTGGAGACTCAAGAGCCTCTGGGCACTGGCCCAATGTGGCGCATGGCAGAGCACACAGCGTAACGCAGCGCGCTTCCTCAAACACGGTCTCGACTAATCTGTTTGTGCCCGGTTCTTGCGCGCCGTCATCCTGTCCCGACACAGACTCACCAGTCTCCGAACCTCATTCACCCTTATCGGCTTGGGCTGCTGCAGCGCGCAGTCAACCTGTGCTACCAACGGGACGCTGCTTCGAGAGACCCAACGCTTTCGAGACCGCCAACTGCCATGGCCATCCTTCACTGTACGCACATCTGACCCATCTGCCGCCCGTTCTCCTGGCCGTGAAGCGCCGTCCCTTGCCGCCATCATAGGTGTCGGCTGTGGTCGAGGTCCTTTTGGTCTGATACGACCGCTTGGCATGCCTCTCGTCTTGGACATTTGTACATGTGCAACGTGGCTGATATTCATCTTTCTGTTGGGGTGGAACCTGGCTAGCCAGTTTTCCGGAGCTGGGGATCTTCTCTGGACAGTACCATCGGTAGGCCCGTCGTCGTTGGACCTCTTGTATGAAGGCGCATCTGAGTGTTGCGACTGTCTTGCGTCGCTACTCCCGCAAGTAACGCGAGTTCTCCGGAATCGTGCCGGCCCCCACGAATTTGAAAACTTTCTGCGAGCCGACTCTATTGCGCCCGTTGGCGTCTTGCCCTCAGCCTTGCTCAGATGCCACGATGAAGAGCCCGTCAGGCGCTTTGGAAGCCGAATGCTGCCCTTGAGCTTGTCGTCCAACCCATCTCCGATAATGAGTGCTTCGAAATGCTCAATCGTGTTGCTAATCCGTGGAGGATTCCTTGGCTTCCTCGGACCGGCCACGACATGCTTCTGCTTCGGGAATCGTGCAGGGCTGTCTGAGGATCGGACCTGATGTGATGTCAAATTCATGTTCACTGCATCGCCATCTGACCCTGACCCTGACCCGCCTTGCTCCATCCCGGTACCGCAGCTTCTCTTATACATCGTACCGACCTCATTGGAGCGTGTGGGATTGGATGTCCGAGTCGCGGCAGCTCCATGATGAACAACCTCATCAGTAGATGTGAAACGTCGGTTGCTCGCAGTGAGATCCTCGCCACTGAAACGTCGCGAGGGTGACATGGTCTCGAATACCATAGCAGCAGCATGCGGGGTCTCCTGGCCTTCATCAGGCGCCTCCTCTTCATTCGGGCTGAGGCGCTCATGAGTCTGTATCTGTTTTCCTTTGCTAATTATAAGCGTGGGAGCAGGGTTGGAGGGGCCGGGTGTAACAGCAGAGGTCCAATCGTCGTCCAATCGAGCCTCTTGCATACACCTCTGCACACAATCTGACAAGGTGTGAGGCTGCGTACTAGTCTGCACGTGCGGAAGCGAAGGACATGTCGAAGACAATGGCAGATACCCAGCCAGTCGTTCAGACACGTTTGGCATCGTCGGGCATGGTGATGGAGACTTGAGGCGCAGCGTCTGCCATGTTGGTAGCCGAGGCGCCTGCTTGAGTGGACGGCTAGATGCGTCATGAGCATTGACACGTGCATCTATTTGGACAGCCTTGTTGTCAGCGTCCTTTTCAGATCCGGCAGCTCGGGCCTGTAGAATAGTTACGTGACATACTGAGCTTGGCATCTCCGAGATTTACTTCAAATAGCTTCCTACGTTCCGCTACAAGTGAAACGCGGACTTCTTCTGTGACGCATTCGTCCTCTCTGTGGATTCCTCCTGAAGCGGGAACCAAGGTTCCGAGTTGATCGCTTGTCGCAGCGAAGTTTTGGTGCACTGACTGGGCCGATGCAGACGATATACTCGATGGCGGTCTATTGAGCTCCAATGTAGATTCATTGCCACCGGGCAGATTGGTTCTCTTGGTCAGACGCAGTTTGCTTTGACGCGATGAACTATCCAGAATCTCAAACTTGGACACCAACTGAGATAGTCTCCTGCCATGTTCCGATAGGCGCTTCTGTCGCGGGATCGTTGCCATTCCATGTTTCGGCGAGGAAGCAAGGTTTGTTATCGGCTGGCTGGTGGTTAGCAACGAGCGAATCGGCATGGTGAGCAATCAGATCCTTCATATTTCGATTCAAGGCGCTTTGTGTGAGATGTGTTAATCAGATGACATTTGCGACGCTCGATTCTAGTGTTTCTCAACGAGCTTTCTCGGGTTGTTTATCGTCGGCGACGGAAACGCCTGCCGTATGCAATGCGCCCCCCCCCCCTTTCCCGTCCGTCGTGCTCGCGAGGCAGGAGACTTGGACACATCCAATGATGCAGTTGCCCAAGGTAATCAAACTCAGTCGCACTCTTTCTTCATCGGTCTCATTCATCCAATCTCCATCGTCCATCACATGTTTCAAGCAGTAATCAAGCATCGGAACGCATACTCGTAGGACACTCGGTACTCAAAACTCAGCACACATGATGAGCGTCCCTTGTACAATAAATCTGAGAAGAGGTATTCATTGATTCGAGCCGCGCTTGGGTTCATCCTCTAATACCCAATGTAATGCAAATCATGTCCATGGCTCCTAAGTCCTTAGGCTTCCTTTCCCGTTCCGTGATTCGCCTTTCCCATCCGGGTGTGCCAGCAATCTAGCGTACAGTTCATTCCATCTATATTACAGGTGTATATGGCATCGGTGACCGGCGAGCCTTTTCCATCGGCGTATGTATTGCGGATATCGTTTTTTTTTTTCGATTTTCGCATACCGTCCAATGTCGTCATCAATTACTGGCTACAAAAGAGACAATTAGCATGGGCTGCGGTCCCAATGTGACAGCGAAGGGGATCGGGGCGCGATCGCATACGGAGGCAGTAGCAGCTCGCCCCAGGAGCTAGCAAGAAACGTAACAGCGGCCTGGGTTGTGATAGTCAGCAAACATTCGTGTAGCGTTCAAATGATGCGTCGGATGCGAAACTCACGCCGAACGCGGCAATGCTTATCACCACGGCTGAATTGTCGGGAGAGGTCAAGGTATCGTAGGTGGAAGCGAAGTAGCCCTTGGGAGCGCGTCGGAACTTTTCGCCATGAATTCTCTTGGGAGGCATGTTGGGAGTGTGTGAAGGGCTGTTGGACGGAAGGTATCGGCGATGCTGCGTGACGGAGACGGAACTGGAGAATAGTTTGACTGCAGTGACGACGTCTCCAGAATCCAAGCACTCGAAAATTTCCCGCCCAGCCTTATCGCCGCCGATACCTTAGATACATGTATGATGTACCTACGACCAAAGAAGCTGGGTTTGAGCTGGTCCACCTGCCATCACATGATTGGCTCCCGCTTTGCCTCACATCGCCGCAGTCGCCGCATGTGAGTTGCTTGTGACACTGACATGACATGTCCACGTTGAAGTACCTATAAGTTACCTACGCATGTCATCAGAAATGGGATCTGACATGCCATGATACATATCTGATGGCGGTACATATATTGTAGCACCTGTACGAGCTACGAACTCGCTGGTGTTCCCGCACCGAAAGCAGTGCATGTGCAGTTATTCCATCATTAAATCCCAGAGTTCACAGAAGCAACTTTATCAACACAGAGTCTCATCCGTATCACGTTGTCGACGCAGAAAGTCATCCATATCAACATAAAGCTTCATCCCTTTCACAGAATTCTTTAGCTCAGTATGAGCCAGAAACCAGGCGGATCCCTACCGCGAACCGAGCTTGCCCCTTTCGGCACCTCCTTCGTCCACAGTCGCGCCATAAGCACACTTCCCCATCCTCGCGAACATCCCCTCGAGCCTGGTTCCAACACGGAAGACTCCGTCCGACGATGGGCTGAAGAAACGCTCCTCAACACTTCTCGTCGATACATCCAAAGGAACAGCAGCACCGACCCTGCCAATGCTTTCAAGTCCATGGCAGAGGTGTGCATGGCACTTGAGTCTATCATCGACATTCTCTGGAAATCCGGAACACGTACGTGGTGTAGATGATTCAAATCCTACACTCCATGATCTACCAGTCGAGCTCACAGTGTTGTAGCCAGTTTGCAGGTACCATTCCTGTTGAGAATAGCCAGCGACTTCATCAGCTACGTCCCCTCGTTCCCGCCCTCCCCAGCCGCAACCTTCGACCTTCTCCGCAAGCTAGACCATTGTTTCGCCAGTCTATTGTGCGGCATGGACATTGACTCTAAAGAAGCGTTGCCCGGTTTCGAGAACGGCTTGAAAGCAGGAATGACAACTACCGATATGGTTCGATGCATGGGCCTAGTAGAGCGGACTCGGGTCCTGATGGTTGAGATCATGAGCAATACTGTAGAGGAGGGCGACGACGAGGAAGAGGACGAGAGCGAGGAGGATTACAATTTGGACGACGAGAGCGGCGCTGACGCTGATGACAAAAGTGCGGCAAATGCAGAGAAGGAGAAGCTTCACATGGATGTGGCGAGAATCTATGAATTCACCATTGTTGGATTGGGGGAGAGAATGGGGAACCAGCTAGGCGGCGAGAACAACCTGGTTGACACGACCGTGGGTGCGAATTGAGTAACAAAAGTTTGGGTAGGCATCGTGACGATTTTATGAAGCAGTTGACGAGTGAGGGAGGAACAAGAGAACAGGAGACAGAATTTAGCTGAACTCGCGGTGTATCATGTATGTAATAACAAGTGTTGAAACTTTGAGACACGCAGCCGGTCTTAATGCCCCGGCCCCCCACACATGTCCGTACAGGTACCTAGTAAGTACCTACATACTCCGTAGGCACATTACAAGACTCCCAATCATGCCTCGCACAATGAAACGAACATGATGAGAACTGAAACGTGAACACTGAAGACTACAGAATGGACGGTGGACTTCAAAGAAAATGAAGGGTTTCTCGAAAGGGCAAAAAGATGGCACAGTCCTGTGCGACCGACACGAGTCAGCTGGGGACATTGCAGAAGTCAAAAAACGACAAAGACAGGATTTGAACCTGCGCGTCCGAAGACATGGCATTACCGATATTCGAGTGCCACCCATTAACCACTCTGGCACTTTGCCTTAGGTTGACTTGTTGTGAAATGTTGTCTGTTCTATCGCATTATGAAGCACATATTGTTTGTGATCGCATTGCAACGTTAAGAGCCTTGCGACTCGCCAGGGTCGCCAACTCTCTGCGCAACGCCAAATTTGCCATTGTTCTAACTTCCCCTGGCTGTTGGACTGGGCTGAGATTGCTATGTTAGCCGACAAAGGCAGCTGTGGCCCGGCTTACGGCTACATTCCAAACATCCTTTCTTCCACTGGTCCTTCACTGAATTCCAGACACATCTTTCTCTTCTTTGGTTCAGGCCTTGGGGATCTTGGAAATCTCCATCGGCTTGCGCCTTGTTTTTGCGTCGAGCATGACGAATTCCTGCGAACATTGCCGCTCATCCTTTTCGTCTTGTCATTGTTTTCTCTGGCTATGTACTCGATGCTATCTAGCACGACGAGCGCGGTCCGCTCTGCACCCGCTCCGACTCCGCAACGATATGCCGTCAAAGTTTTACAATCACCCAGCAAGGCAATTGGCTCGTAAACAACAAACGGCGTTAAACGTCTCAATGGCGGTGTGAATGCGAAGCATGTGTGTTATGCTTGCATATTGTTACGAGCCGAGTTGGCAAACAGTCTGGTGAGGAGTCATGATATTTTCTACACCTTCTGATGGTGATAGAGGACTCTTAGAAAACTGGCTTGGGAAGCCTTTCATTCCTCAATATCTTCATGTTCGAAACCTCTGTGTGCTAATGCCTTTGCATATGGCTTGCTGTCGACAGGATGTTGTAAGCCCGACACCTACCGAAGACTTTCGCGTCGTCTGGAGGAATCACCAGAGTCTAGCATTGCCTCTTTGCCCTTGCTCCTTCAGCTCTGCGGGCCTTGAAAAAGAATGATAGTTGTCCATGCTTTTTTTTGGAGCGTTTCCCGACTGCTCGGAACTCGGTGAGCCAGCTACTACAAGAATAAGAAGAAACCGAACCGCTTTATAGTACCCTCAGAACAGATTGAACACAACGATGCAGTACTACGAGGACTACATACGATTCGGGTGAGAATACACGATAAGCCGTACGGTTTACTTGACTCTCGAAGCAGCTAATCGCATTTCTTTGTCGTCGTAGTACTGCATAGTTGTGTTCAATGGCTTTGAAGATGCTTGGAGTCGTGCGATTTCTTGATTCTTGAAGCAACTAACTTAGCTGACACGATGATCGAGATTCTGAATAGTGGGTTTGACGCAGAAATAATGGATAACTATGCTTCCTCCTGCGGACCTGCGAAGCTGAAGGAACTGGAGAAGGTCAAAGACAAGAATGCTCAAGTCTGACGATATCTGCCGACGACGTGAAAGTCTTCGAAGGGTGGCGGGTCTGCGCAGCCATAAATCCAAATCGTCGGCAAGCCATATGTGGAGGCACGCTGGTCCACGCGAGGTCATCAGCAGAGGACAATCTACGGAAATACGTGGAGTAAGACTTCGTGGATTAATCCTTGCACCTAGAAGGCAGGATGCAACTGTCACGTGGCAGAGGAGGTTATACATATGTTCGCGTTCGCTGCTGCGACGGGGCATCTTGCCTCCTCTTGTCCTCGCTCCTCCCATTCTCAGACTCGTGTTGCGGTAGGACGTCTGGAAACTACGTCAGCTTCGTCGTTGCTCTTACTTGGTCGGTACCTACGAAGTTGTAGCTACCTCCTATCCACCGTCGACTGTTCCAAGAGATGGGTACAATGTCTGGTAAGGGACCAACACCGAATTGAATCATTCTCAGACCATCACAACCTATAATATGTATTTCACGAACGTGAGACATTTCGATCCTTGATAGGCGCGCTGGTCTCGGGACTTAGGAAGCTACAACTTCATCACCACATACCGACCGGGCAATAACAACGACAAAGCTGACATGCATTCTGGACTACCACAACACGAGCCTAAGAGGGAGATTGAGAGCCAGGCAGTGTCAACAGTCCTGAAACCATCACATTTGCCCTGCTTACGAGGCATACGGAGCCGAACTTGAGAACGAAGACAGGGAAGAGCTGGAAGAAGGACTTCTGTAGCGAAATGACAGACTATGGATACCAACCTCGCTACAGATAGGATCTTTGAGTTTCGAATCATGGTGCCACCAAGGTTGCCGGGCACATGGGAATGGACAAAACTTTCGAACTCATCACTCGCAAACTCTGGTGGCCGAACCTCGAAGCTATCGTTCAGGACTACGTGGTCTGCTGAAGATTGCAGGATCGTATAGGCTCTTTCTTGTCAGGTGCCGTACTTTCTATCCGCACGAGATCCCGAGACTTTGAAGTCCAATCTCGTCATGTACTCGGTGTGTGTCGATGGAGTAACTAGTGAACTCCTGCATACTAAAGGTACATCAAAGCTGTGCCATGTTGGCTAGCCTTAACCATGTCTACTCGATTACATGGCATGGAGGTGAAGAAGCCTCGTGGCTAGGGATAGGCACGGCTGATGTGCGCTGTGTTGGTAATGAGGGATTAAATAGAGCACGGTGAGGACATAGAAGTCACGACAACTCAAGCATGGATGATTAAGAGGATATTACCGGTGAGCAGTTGCCTCGTCGTGTAGATCATGAAGTTGCGCTCAACAAGCTGTCCAACTCATCATCATTTCGTCATATACACAGCTCTCATAAATCACGGCTCTCTAGTGTCGCCTATCAAAATGAGTAGATCGACGTGACGAACAAAGTCTTTCGAGGTGCTTCGCTATCGACGGACGTATGGACTACCTACATTGAAACATCCACACCTAAACAGCAGCGTTCTCGAGGACCCAGTCTGAGGTATTTGCTACCACCCTGTGCCATCCACCGCTGTCCTTCTTGCGCGTTTTTTGTCGTAACATAGCACGGCTATTCCTCTGGCTGTAATGTCGATTCCTTATTCGTTGCCCTACCTTTTGATGCTGATGCGTTAGCCGACGCAACAGCGCCAGCCTGTGCCCACTGCCGACATTCAGTGCAAGGTAACCCAAGACCCAAGGCCATGCAAGCCAGCTCCGCCTCCGCCAGATGTAATTGCTTCGGAAACATAACCATCAAAAAAATTGGAACGCAGATTTGCTCGGGCGTTTCAAAAAAAAATTGCACTCGTCAGTCGGTCAGCCTGCCGATAGGGCGGAGAAGCCATCGACAAAAAAAATACAGCTCGACGGAGACAAGATTCGAACTTGCGCGGGCGAACCCAAATGATTTCTAATCAGTCTCCTTAACCACTCGGACACTCCGCCTTACTGAGCTGTCAAGATTCGAGGTAAATCTTACTATACATGCATTTCCAATGGGCATCCAAATGGCAAATTCTGGATGAGGAACGCACACCCACCCACCCTAAACCTCAGCATTCGACTCGGGAAGGAATTGGTAAACGATGCGTAAATAGAGTGCCATATACGGAGTACAATTGTTTTTATAAAGTTTGATATCAATCTGTGTGTTGAATCGGATCAATTGTAGTCTGTCTCATCGACAGCCGTAATACATGCGGTAACATACCTCCTACGCTATCACGTTTCAGTGCTCACGTGCCGCAAGTTCAGTCATCAACAGTCTCCAGAAGGCAACCATCGTGAATCACTATAAGGTCACTGTCAGAATGATTCCTACAAACTTACGCTTGAAATATGTATGTAAGGACTTTAGATTTCAGTACAAATAGGTACCCTATGCGGCGGCCCGCGTACATACATACCTACCTCCTACCTCCACGTACGCACACTAGTATAGTTTAGCCATAACAGACACATGAGCACCCGTCGTAGGTGTACATATGTGACTTGTCTCTTGCTCTCAAACGACTCCTGGAGCTTAAACAAAAAAGGGAACACTCGACATCCAGCTTTCGTTTAGCTTTGTGATGTCACTGATGTGTGCTCGTCGGTCGCCCAGCAAATTCTGACGAAGTAAAAAAATAATGGGGCATACCCTCTGAGACAACGACAGAGACAGGATTCGAACCTGCGCGGCCGAAACCACATGATTTCTAGTCAAGCCCATTAACCACTCTGGCACTCTGTCTACATGTTGTCACGTGAAAGTGAGCGGCGGCTATTGACAATCAAACCGGTGGCGCAATTCGTCAGCTGCAGGGGAGTGGCTCAAGAGTCAAATGTCAAATGTCCCGCCGAGTCGCCGACAACCCACTGGCTGAAATTAGGTATTTTAGGCGCGCTGCCTCAAAGTATAATAACATGGTCCATTGGTTACACGTCTTTGTGTAGCGTAGGTAGTTGCGTGGCCAGTGGCCACTGGCCACTGGCGATTGAAAGAGGCCACGTTCACGTCACGAAGGCTTTTGATGAAAAACTCTTCACCTTGTTGTGTTGTTCAACGCAGTAAGCGCACTTCATTTACACTGTGCATAGTACTTCTATGTACATACATACTTTGTTCTCTTGCATATGTCTGTTCATGGTATGTAGAGGCCGCGCGGTCCAGCAACGGCCTTACGCGTGCTACCCTGCATGAAAGGTCGGAAACACGGCACGTTTGTTGTACGAACATGATCATGACAATCGGGCGCTTATGTTGCGCTGCTGCTACATTGAATAAGACAGGTAGCCAGAAACGTCCATACAGTGGAGTATGTGGTGTCCCTGATCTCGGCATAAACAACGAGGCTTGATGCTTGGGGTTCGCTGCTTCATGCGCTGGTCGATTAACATGCATTTCAAAATCTCATTGCTACGCCATGGATCGACAGACCATGAACATTCTTCTCAAGGTATAGTGAGCGAATTGAATGAACTCGTCAACCGCGCGTCGAGGGCGCGTATCGCGTGCGGCGTGACCCTGGTCCAACTTATCGGTTCCTCGTAAGCCATGGGCCGTAGTTGTAACTCGTGGAGTCGTGGCAATGATATGAACTGAACGTGCGCTTGTTCCTCACAGCAAGTGGAGCGTCGATACATACCTCCTATTTCCGTGTGTTGAATCATGAATGTCTACAGTCTTGGGTAGGTACGTACTCAAGCTCCACCACACTGATCTCGTCGTCATTGCTGCACACATGTATGGAGAGATGTAGCCTGTACATACTCTACATAGGTACTTGTAGGCATCTCGTTCACTGCCGTCAAATGCGGGACAATGGACATACCTAGGTATGTACATAACTTATAAACGCCGAAGGGACCTTGAATGAAACCGCGTTATTTTCGAGGACAATAGCCGCAGTGCAGGAAGACGGAACACCCAAGAAGCGTCCAACTTCCAAGTATGTAGTTATGTAAGTGTCGGCCTATGAGCGCACATTACAGCCAGCCGCTGCGTTCAACGAGCATTCAAAACTTGCATCCGAGGCACATGGAGGCATTTTTCTCAAAGCACAAAACTGTCCTTCTCGCATATCCCTGCGTCTTAGCGCTCGTGAATACAAAGGCTCCGTTGTCCTTGATAAGCGCCCATCATGGACGCTGTATGTACATCGGGTCCGTCTCACACGGAGCGGACAGACCAGCGTCAGCTTGTCCTCGGCTTCCCCAAAGTAAGGCGTCACTTGACCCCTATCATCATCCCTATGACAGAATTTTCACAGGTGGTGTGATTCAGTAGCGGCGCAGTGGTGCAACTTGAGATGCGGTTGTCAACGTGGGCCACACGACATTGGCATGTATGCACATATGTAGGTAGGGTAACGTAGTTCTTCACCAGCTCTTTGGATAGAAAAGCCGTCGAATTTGGATGGACGGACGAATAAAAGCTGCGACGCAAGGCAAATTCTTCATCAGCGAATCGCCTTCATAACTCGGATTGAAAAGCCGCCTCCGGCTCGATAAGACATCTCAACAAGTCGACCGCAGCAAAGTGTTTGCCTCGGGATGTGATGCATGATTGTGCTTGTTGAGAATTGACAGATTTCTGCAGCAGGTACAGGAGGCCACCAGCTTAATCCTGGAAAGTTTGTCAACCTTGATGGGATCATGAGACGAAGAAGACACTCATTGGCCTAAATTATCAGTAGTATCCACAGCCATTAGGCCTTGTGTTGCCGATGTCAGATCATTGGACCGCAATGGTGCCGGCGCATGCCTGAGGCAAGAAGGTGGCGTCGACGTGGTCCAGGATGTGCGGGACTGGTCTGAAAGATACGGCAGGAGATAGGGCGATTCGCAGAACTGCCATTGGTCTGCAGGCACAGCTCCAGTCGCGGAGGCGTTCCCCACTGCACCAAACGCGTCGTGAGAAAAGCGGACACTGTGCGAAGGGTAGCTCCCCCTAAGCTGCCACCACAGTAGACGCTGCTTGGGGGACTGTGTTTTGAACAACCACAGTCAAGTGTTGCACACGGTGTACAGAGTATAGATCGCACTGTGTCGAGCCCACATTCTTCACGCACAGTGTGCTGGACGGGTAACAAGTTCATCAAACCCACTGGTGTACCCGCGCTCGTGACGCTGCCCTGTCTCGCATCCCGCCTTCATTGCCTCCACAGTACGGAGTCGAGTTCAATCAGTCTTTCGAATCTCATTCACGCCCATCGCGACGACAGTCTCCACGGCTTCTTCAGCGCGCGCGAGTGTCGACGGTGACGCTAACGTGGAATCCAGACGACGACGGCGATAGCTGCACAACTGCACGAGTCGCCTGCGCATCTGAGCTGCCCAGGGAGTCCCGCATTCTCACTGTGCTCCTTCTGGCGTCTCTGGCGTCTGCAGCTTCTGAGGCGGATTTGTCCTGATTTTTTCGGTGCTGAGGCACACACACATATCCAATCCAAACTGTGCTGAGCGAACAGTCCTCGGAGAGACTGGAGAGAAGAAGAGCGTGTGAGAGGCTCTCCCATCCCAGCCCCAGCCGCCCGAGCGAAACTCTCTGTCCACTCCATCACACCCTCTTTCCCCCATCATCATTCTTTTCTTCCTCTTCTTCTACACCTCATCTTTTGCTCGCAGACGCGCATCCCTCCTTGCCGAAATCTATCACCTCTCGCTTGGCGGACTGCGCATCTATCGCCTCTGAGCCATTTCCGAGCTGTTCCGACTACCGCGATCAAGTACTGGAATCCCTGCCACGCGTTGGTGTCTAGACTCTACAGGCCATCTCGCCCCTCTTCGCCCACCACCACCACCAGCGACGCTACGGCCACGCCTTCCAGAGACCTGACGTTACTGCTCGATTTTATTCTCATTCGTCAATTTGTTTTCTCATCTTCTCTTCCTGAAGCTTGAAAGCAGTTCTGCAGGCTAGGGCTTTCAACAGCCTATCTGTCTCCTTTCCCCCTTCGCGGGGCTTGTGAGGTAGATTTGATCTCTTTCTTGTCAACTCCGTTTGCCTGCACTGTGTCTGTCCAGACTCCAGACATCACTACCTACCGGCTCCTCCGCCTATTCGCGTCGCGGCCGCTCAAGGCTCGTCCCTCGCCACGGCCATGAATCCAAATATGGGAATGAACAACATGAATACGAATTTGAGTGGCAATATGAACGCCAACATGAACGCCAGCATGAATGCGAATATGAATCCAAGCATAAACGCCGGCATGAATGCCATGGGTGGTTCTATCAGCGGCGCGCCAATGCCCATGATGAACAATGGAGTCATGAATCCCCAGATGGCCGCTGCTGCTGCCGCTGCAAGACAGCAACACCTCGACAGCCAGCGCGGTATACTCAACACATATATCTACGAATATTTTATTCGATATGGCATGTTCGACTGTGCCCGATCGCTTCTATCGAGTGACCAGCAAATCAATGTGTCCAAGGATGGCACAAAGGCTGGAAATGGTGCCAACGGCGAAGGGTCCATGGACAACGATTCCAAGGATGACCTGGAAGCTAAACTACCCGACGACCTTCCAGCACCCAAATTGCCCACGACTGCTGTGTCAGATACCTCATTCTTATACGAATGGTTTTGTCTATTTTGGGACATATATAACGCACAACGCGGTAAAGGTGGCAACGGCGCTGTGAATCAATACGTTGCTCATACTCAGCATACTCAGGTAAGCCCAACGCGTCAGACAGATAGTTCGCGATTATCTCTTCATCACCATTCGTGTGCTCTATCATTTGTCTTCAATCGCTAACGGTCAAACTCCACCAGCAACAAAATCGACTCAGACAATCCCAACAGCAGCAAGACCTTCTGCGACAGATGCGCCCCGAAATGGCAGCGCAGCAGCAGTATCAGGCTCAGATGTTGAGAATGCAACAGAATGGGAACATGGGTATGACTATGAAGCAGGGCAACCTTGCACGAGCTGCCATGGCCAACAACCATAACAAGTAAGTCTTGTCGACCAAGGATGCTCTGATATACGGCACCCCCCCATTCCCATTCGTAACACACAAGGCTAATCTTGTTACTTCTATTTCCTCAGCCCACAGATGATGATGCAGCATGCCAAGCAAAGCCAGATGCAGCGTGAGGCATCTGCTATGGAACAGACCCGTGAACGCCCCTCATCACCGTCTTCCGGGGACAACGCGCCGTCGCCGTCGAAGCGACCTCGCATTGACGGAGCATTCCATCCAACCCAACCCAGCGGCATGGTGGCCAACGGACGACCTGTTCAAGGCATGCATGGACAGCAGATACAGCCCAACCCATCTATGGCTACTGCTGCTCATCAGTTGCTCAACAATCATGGCATCGACGCGAGTTCGCTTACCTCACAACAGCTCCATAACTTCATCAATGCCCCTCCTTCGGCCCAGCAGAAGTCCGTCGTAACGTACTCCCAGAATCTGCAGCAACACCATGGATCGCAGATGGGGAACAAGCAGGTGCCCAATGCAGGTCCTCAGCAGAACCACGGATCTCCCATGATTGCACAAGGTCCCGACGGCACAGCTCTGTCTGCTTATTACAACCCTGACGGACAGATGGCCGGCCCGGGGGGGATTCGACCCGGCCAAGCTGGCGCTCAGGCGGCCCCTGGCAGCAATCATGCTCTACAGGACTATCAGATGCAACTGATGCTACTCGAGCAGCAGAATAAGAAACGCCTCATGATGGCCCGCCAGGAACAGGATACCATTACCGGCATGCCTCGAGACGGAGGCGGCCCTGGGGCACCCGGACAGCCTGGCCCCAACGGTCAATTTGCTGACATGTCCCCCCAGGCAATGCGATCGAGAGCTTCGCCTATCCCGTCGGATCAGATAAAGCGCGGAACCCCTCAGATGCACAACTCGGGCATTCCGGCATCGCCAGCACCGGAGGGTGGACAGTCTCGTGACTCTCCCAATCCGGCGATGAATTTCATGGGCAGCCAAGTTGATCCCAGTATGGCTCCTCACTTCTTCAAATCTACTGGTGAGGGCCCTATGACCGCCCAGGGCCCCATGGGCGCCCATATGAACGGTATGCGTCCACCAAACTCGATTCCTGGCCAACCTTTCAACGGGCCAATGAACACGCAGCAAATGCTGGCTGCTCGCCAGATGCAGCAAGGCCAGGGACAGCCCGGGCAACAACCTGGAGGTCAGGGAGGTCCCAGCCAGTGGCAGCAAGGACCAAATGGCCAAGTACCTCAAAGCATGCCACAGAATCAGCAGCAGATACATGGGACACCCCAACAACGGTCCATGCCTCCACCGTCAGCACCCATCATGGCCGCCAGCAATGCAAACAGTCGAACGACTGCCTCTCCTCAGCAACCGGTGGTGCCCGCTCCTCCTACGCCAAGTCAAGCTACAAAAGCTGCGCCCAAGAAGAAGGAAACGAAAGCTGCAAAGGAAAAGGTAAGCCTTTCCCTGTTTGTTGTCGAAGTAGCACCATAATCTTTTTCTGCACTAGCTAGCCAGGCGGACTTGCTTCCTCTCAGATTCTCTTCACATTCGTTCCTTCGTGCTAACCATTGTATCCCTTTCAGCGTGCTGCCGCAGCGGCGAAGAAAGCCAGCCAGAACGCAAGCAATAACGCCGGCGCTACACCAGTTGGCGACAATGCTGGCGATGCCGCGACGACACCAGTCGCTCCAGCTACACCGGTCAACGCTACTTTCAATAAGAATGCGCAGAACGGAGGCACCGGACAATCTGCTGCCGGTAATTCCGGCTCAGCTGCTACGGCTGCTGCATCAGCACCCAGGACATCTTCAGTGCCTCCTCAAGCCCACGACCCGAGCCAGAACGGCCTAATGGATAGTAACTTTGGCATGGTAAGCAAGGATCCGCTGAAATCTACCCATCATACCACCTTCTCGTCTTCGAAGCACTTTGACTAATACCGAATCAATAGATGGAGTTTCCTGGCATAGAACTTGCCAATCCTCTGCACACCGGCGATGTGTTGAACGATTTTGACTTTGACTCGTTCCTTCATGACAACGATGGTGCCAACGAGCCTTTTGACTTTAATGGCACATTCCCGGGCATGGAGTCAAACGAGATTGGCGCCGACTAGGATGTTCACCTTTCTTGCGGTGACCAAGGACACAGAACGGCAGCGAGGATTTTGTTTAGCTCCTGGGGCATGTTGTCTCCAGGTTCCCTTGCCGGTCCACATCAATGAGACATTGTTTGACATGGCGTTCAACTGGGTCTTTTGACTTTCTTTCGGTTCTCTGGTTGGTTTGGTCTGTGGTCTCCTTCGGTTTTGTTCTTTCAACTCAGGTTCATCTGGTTTTCAATCTTTCGGTTGCGCCTTCTTTTCCGTCCGGTCTGTCTGTCGGTCCCCTTTTGCTGGGTAGATTTTTCTGGTTCTATTCTACTGTGCCGTTCTCTTTCAATATTTTCTTTTCTTTTTGCCTTCTTTTTCTTACTTCTCGACTTTTCCTTTCCTTACAGTTCACATCATTTTCTTTATTGTGGCGATGGTCAGGCTCTTTGGTGAGGGTTGGTGAAAAGCTTTGATGGAACACAAGAAGCTGTGCTTTAGTTTCTACGCCACACACGAGGATTTTAGGAGCGGGATCTAGCGAACTACACTCAGAGACTGAGTCAGAGCTTCATTGCCGTCTTCTGTCATATCTCGATGCTGTCCTATTCTTTCTTTTACTTGCTCTCATCTTTCTACTACTTTTTCTCTTACGCATTGGTTGGTCTTGCGCTTTGGCCTTTATGCTTTGGACTTGTTCCTTCCTCCGTACCTACATTGATATGGCCCCTTTACTATCCCGGGGCGCACTGGAACAGGCCTCGAGAGGAACCGTTTTGAGGAAGTCGGCTGGTACATCAGTGTTGCCGGCGGGGAAACGGCTTTATGGAGTCGGAGCATGTGAGGGCAGTCGGACTACACAGATCCGTACTCCCCGTGTTTTCTTTGATTTTGATTTCGTTGTTCGAGGAGAGGCTGCACGAGCATGACTTCCTACACTCTTATCGTATCTTGTCTTGTGGAGCTCACTCCTCGTCAACTACATGCTTTGATTTTCGTGGGGGATATTTGTAAGCCGTTCTTCTTCGTTTCGTCGAGACAGAGATTGTCCTTGTTTTTCGTTTCTAGTGTCTCAGCGCAGTCTGGTCTGAATAATAGGGGTCGAGTCCAGATCTTAGGGGGTGTCCTTGTCTACTCTTTATGTATTAATGGATCGTATTATCTGCGCAACATATCATTTGAAGAGTGTCTTCTGAAGTCAAATAAGACATCACGTGCAAATTCTGTCTCTTTGCACAACGCCTGAGTGTAACCGTGTGCCCAATTGATTGTCCCAGAGCTACCTACTAGCCAGATCAGCTATATAAAAATGCATACTCGAGAACGCCAAAACCCC
Organism: Claviceps sp. LM84 group G4; assembly: GCA_018360345.1. NCBI lineage: Eukaryota > Fungi > Ascomycota > Sordariomycetes > Hypocreales > Clavicipitaceae > Claviceps > Claviceps sp. LM84 group G4. Next base: position 7,996 of record SRQH01000351.1, on the reverse strand, counting down.
CATCCATACCATGAAAAAACATAGCAAGAAGCGAAAAAAACAAATGCTGAAACTTATCCCCCACCCCCAACCCGGTCTAGTCATCCTCCGGAGGCAATTCATCATCAATATACCGTATCAACGAGACCCTCATCTCTGTCGTATCATTCCCTCTCAACACATCACTTATAAAATGAGCCTCCACCTGCATCTGCACCATCTCCAGTGCCCCCCGGAGCACACCACACAGAATATTCGAGTACCACAATTCATTCTGTGCGCGCCCATCATCGGGCAGCTCCACAAAGTCCGCAAAGGGATTCTCGTCGAACAACAGAGAGAATTGCTTATTGTCGGAAGTCCAGTTTGTGACCTGTGGTGTTATATTGAGGAAGATCTTAAAGCCAATCTATTCAATCAGGCGCATGATGTTAGCATTATCCAGACACGTCATTCTACACACGCACCATTATATGGCTGTTGTCGTAGTTATAAAGAGGCAGAGAGACCAAGGTGGGGTCGGTCGCATGCTTTCAGGGGAATGCGCTGCTTGCTACGAGCAATGTCCTTGGATGGGAACGGTTGAGTGTGAGAGACGGGCGAGAGAGAGGGGAGGTGGAATTGTGAACAAAGTCATACTCTTGAAATCATGTCGGCGGTTTCTCGGAAATTGGCGCACCGCTTCATGGTATTCGATTTGGCGAGATAGTCCTCAATGAGGCGCAGACCAATGTTGTAGCCCATCTTGTCGAGTTGCTTGTTTACTTCGGCGTAGTCATTGTCAAAGTCCTTGCAGAGTTGCGCGACGACGGTTCCGTAGGTAAGGATGACGAGCTCGGCGTTGACTTTGTCGATGCGGGTTCTGGTAGCGGGGAGGTGGGTGGTTAGGCTTGGTGCGTGCGATGATGGCTACTTTCGCGACGGACGGGCGGACGGGCGTTGTCGAGGGACGACTGGGCCTTGGTACTGCGAGGGAGAACTTACTTCCATATCCTGCTTACAGGTCAGTGTGTCGAACCGTGTTGGGATTGTGGGATTGTGGGATTGCGCAGAAGGAAGAAACATACTCTTCGCCGATGCGGGAGGCTTTGCTCGCCGCCATGGTGGTTAGGAGAGGAGAGCCCTGGCAACTGCTACGTTGGTGGAGAGGATATATTCGGAGGGATTAGTCGGTCACTGAGGTAGGTAAAGAGCAGGTCGAAAAAATCGCTTGGAAGCTGAAGCGGGCTCTTGTGTGTGTCAATGAGGTGGCAATTCCGTGTTGGAGTATGAATGTTCGCCGCATCTACGGAGTACATACATACATACATATGTACATATATTGAGCCTCGCGGATGAGACATGAGGTCGCAGTGTGGGCACTGGGCACTGGGCACCACTGCACCAGCGCATCAAACAGGGGAACAACCACCGGCCCGAGCAGCAAATAATAAACCCGAGAGAAGAGGTACATACCTAATGTACCTAAAGCTCGCTGTCGGACCCAGTTTTGCAAAGCGCGAGGCTGAGAGCAACAAAACCACCGGAAATCTCACAACATCGTCATCTCCATCCACGCGGCCCTCGTACATATTCGCACGACACCAACACACCGATTCGACGAGCTCAACGAAAGCGCATTGAAAACTAACATATAGGTCTTTCGAGAGGCAAGATTTCACGCCATACACGAGCTCCACACACACGCACCCATCGCACACACCCGCCCTACCACCATGTCGGCCGAGAAACGTCCCGCCGAGGACGACCTCAACTCGTCTCAAGCGCTCGTCAAGAGGCAGAATGTCAGCGATTCCGAGGGAGCTCTCGCGCGCTTGAATGCATCTAGCAGTGCCTTGGTGCAAACGGTTCGTAGCATCTCGCCATGGGAGTGTCAACCAATGAGGCTGATGGCCGCAAACAGAACATCAGAACGAGTGCATTACAAGCACCCGTGATGGAACTATCTGGACACACCGGAGAGATTTTCACAGCCAAGTTCGATCCCACGGGCAACTTGATTGCATCAGGCTCAATGGACAGAAGCATCAGTATGTATCCTCCTTTCTTTCTCTGATCATCGTCGTCCGTCTCGAGGTTCCACCCACTCACTCACTTCCCCCACCTCAGTGCTCTGGAGAACATACGGCGACTGCGAAAACTACGGCGTCCTAACCGGCCACAAGGGCGCCATCCTTGATCTTCAGTGGTCGCGAGACTCGGAAATCCTGTACACCGCCTCGGCAGACATGCACCTCGCCAGCTGGGATCTCACATCCGGCACCAGAATACGAAGATACGTAGGCCACGAAGAAGTCATCAACTCGTTGACTGTCACACGACGCGGCGAAGACGTCCTCATAAGCGGCAGCGACGACGGCACCATCTCCATCTGGGACCCCCGCAGCAAGAACGCCGTGGACTATATCCAGACCGATTTCCCCATCACGGCTGTTGCCATGTCACACGCTGGAAACGAGGTCTTTTCTGGCGGTATCGACAACGATATTCGAGTGTGGGACCTGCGCAAGAAGGCGGTTGTGTATTCTCTGCTCGGGCACTCAGATACCATCATGTCGCTCAAGGTATCGCCCGACTCGCAATCCCTCGTGTCGTATGCCATGGATTCGTCGGCGCGGACGTGGGATATTAGGCCCTTTGCACCCACGGAACGACATATCCGCACGTTTGATGGGGCACATGCTGGTGTGGAGAAGAACTTGATGGGCGTGAGCTGGGATGCTGAGGGAAAGAAGATTGCGGCGGCGTCGGCGGATGGTACGGTGCTGGTGTGGAACAACGACAATGGGAAGATGCTGTATAAACTGCCTGGGCATAGGGGCACGGTGAACAGTGCGGAATTCGCACCGGGAAAGGAACCTATTTGTAAGTGTTTCCCCCTGTCTGCGGCACCGATATGTTACGGCTTCGTTTTGGCTAATCCGAGGTTGCTTTTTCTCTTTTTGCTTCTCGACCATAGTGCTTTCTGCCTCTTCGGATCGAACTATGCTGCTGGGCGAACTGAAGTGATGATGGGCTGCTGGCGAAACTTGTGGCCATCTCGGACGGTGTGTACAAGTTGGCTGGTTGGGTATTGGAGAAAGATAAAGATGACGGCCTCGACCAGTTGGGCGAAGCTGAGGGCTAGGTACCTCCCGGCATCCAACATATCGAATTAGCGTCGATTAAGCACGGGTCAGCGTTCTGATAACCATACATCCATCACGTGGGATAGCTGAGAGTCACCCGATTGTCTCCAACTACTCTAAGGTGCTGGCTCATCCGAGGGCGCCTGTCTTCAAGGACCATCTGAATATAAAGAAGCGGGCGTGAAGCGAAATAGGACGGACGAAACAGGGAATGAGAATTTTTCATGATGGGATCGGTGGCCGACAGAATCGACGATAGCCCACGAACTGAGTCCTACGGATGCAGAGCCGATGGCCGTTCATATGAGCATTGGGGGTAAAATGGCGTTGGCGTTGGCCTGTATTGTTCGGATAGACGTATTCTTGTGCCTGCCCACTATTCACGACACGGATATGTGTAGAGCACATATGGTATGACTTTGATACATACTTGTAGCAGGAACTGAAATGAAATCTCATTGAAATGTTCCACGTCTACGGGATTTCTTCCATGTTGCAAAAAAAAAAAAAACAGACACGACGTGGTAACGTACGACGCAAAAGAGGCCCACGATTAGCAACAGTGGTCGTCGACTGAACAGGTAATGAATGGCCTGGAGAGTCGAGACTGAGACGCTCGCACAGCCAAGCGGTTGAACGCTGTCCACGCTGCACGCATCGCCGCAAAGACCATGATCATGAGGATGGTAGTGATTTCTTGTTGGTTCCTTCTCATGATTCTTCACGATGATACGCGCGCTCGGCATCAGCTGATCTACCAAGCTCAACGGCAGCTGTACAAGCCTTACACGTCAGCACAGCTAGCTGTATGCATGTTCCCCTTTGTCATGTCAAGCGAATTACCGGTATTTGAGGCATACCCCGCCTGATCACTGAAGCATGGCAGGGCCACCTTTATTATTGAAACCGTGTTATGCGGCACATCCCAGAGTGTAAGACAGCACCGACAATCATGTGTATGTATGTACAGACGAAGCAACTGCGAGTTGTAATCTTGTGCGACAAAAAGGGAAAAAAAGAAAAAAAAAACAATCCTACCCGGTCTTCATGCAGCTTACATTACATGTCTGTGACACAAATCATCCCCAACCCGCACGTCCCTTTTATTATTACTTTCCGTTGTAATCCGCGCCACCATACAAACCTCTTCTTCCTCTTCTTCTTTTTTCTCCTCCGCCATCCCCAGCATAAGCGACTTCCAGGGCCTCTTCTCCCTTTAACACGTACATAGAAACCCCAAAGACCGCCCCCTCCCCTCCCCTCCCCTCTTTCTATCTCAGGAAACGAGAGACCTCTCTTCGCCATAGCAAAAAAAAAGAAAAAAACACAAAAACCAAAAACCAAAAACCAAAAACCAAAAAACCGAAAGATCGAGAGAATATAAAAGAACAAGGACAAATGTGCTACTACACGAAAACACGCTCCTTCTGCCCCTGCCGCTTAGGAGAAGGCTGCACCAATCGCTCCGGAAGCAGCATATTATACTTTGTGGCCAGCCAGCAGCGCTCCCTGCATCTATATAAGCCGCACTTGCTGGAGGAGAGCGCCTGCGGATTCTGGTGCTCCAGGAATGAACACGCGGGTCTGCCGAGTGGAAAGGCATCCAGGTCGTGTCCGCATTCGCCGCCGGCGGGACAGTTCAATAAAGTGGTGGACAAGGTCATGACGCATCTCTGTGGGTATTGTCGGGGGAAGTGTCCGAACCGGCCGACGTGAGATTTTTGATGGACTGGGGGGACTTGGGGGACTTGGGGGGATCTTGTTTGCTTGGGGCGAGAAGAAGAAGAATGGGATGGCGAAATATACGACGATACGTATTGGTGGGATGGGATGGGATGGGATATAAGGGTGAGGCGACAGTGAAATAGTGAGATGAGAGGACAAGTGGACAACTCGGGATGGACGAATGAGTAGGAACGCAAAAGCGGAAATGATTCATGAAGGCTGGGAGACTCTGGGAAGGCCGATTTGTATGAAGAACAGAATGAGATCACAGCAGAGAATGAACGAACTGTGCACAATGCAATATCCTGCTCGTGGACAGGAGATGGAGGTCAGGAAGTTGGAAGTCCTAAAAAATGAGGCCTGTTGGAACATTGTGATTATTAGGGTGGTTTGCATTATTGGAGCGCATGCAGACTTACATACAACAAGAAGACCCCTGTTTCCTTGAAGAAGAAGAAGAAGAATAATTAGGTTTTGTCTGGAAGAACAACGACCAGAGGAACAGACAGGTAGTAGGTAACTACATTCCGGCCACCCAGAATATCAGTATTGGAACCACGCGTGTTGCCGCATCACTGTGTCCATTCCATGTTCTCAACAGACGCAAGTCCATCGTCTTCGCAGCTCGTAAAACGCCATCGATCATCGTCATGCTCCTCTGGTGTAAGGCCTTAAAGGCACACCATCAGGGTTATGCCCTACCCCGTCACCGCCGTCGTTCTTTCGGCGCTGCGACGGACTCGTGCCGTCAGGGTGCTTCCGCGCAGTTTCTAGTTTGTCGACGGTTCACCAGGGCCATTGGACTGGAAGTCGTCATCTAGCAGAGGATCTCATCTGGATTGCAGAGGGCGTTAATAAGGAGTGTTTCTGGAAAGGCATATCTCGAGTAGGGTACGATCGAAGGACCAGACCCGACGGGACATTTGTCGTAGATGATCATCTCCGGGGAAGGGCATAGGCAAAGATATGTTTTCCCTCTAGGTAGGTCATGTACGTCGGGACTTAGGCCACCGATGCGGCTAAGAGGATGTATTGGGTCGAAGCGAGCGGGAGGTCGTATGATGCGTTGGGGGACGGACTTTCTCGAGAGGGGTCCATTTCCCGTGTTCACATCGCAATATCACTCCAGATTTCAATTTCAAAGCTTCGGATGGGCTACAAACATGGAGGCAGCTGCTCACTGTGACATAACCAGAAGATGCTGAAAACGCCAGCTAAATCTTGTGAAGCACGCGATACCTTCATTCTCCCGCAACAAGCCCGAGTCTTCATCTGTCAGATGATAGCCACTCTCAGTGTACATACTACACATCCGTGTTCTCCACATCGTCATCAATCCGACAAATGATCCGCAGCAATTCGTTCTCGCTGCTGTGCACTGTCCCGGTCAGATTCACTGTCTGGCCAACGAGATAATCTTCATCAAGTGCTCCAAATAGGTATCCTCGCCTTTCCAGCCAACATACTTGTCCAGAACTGAGGGGTCTGCGGGGCATAGCACGATCCTTTGCCGAGGGGAAAGTGCGGCCTTTGGACCCTGAATGGTCGTAACCGTGTCTCCCTTTTCTTGCATCCCAATCGTCAATTTGGATTCTGCGATATCAAACTTGGCGCCAACGTCGTGAAGCCACGGGAGACCCAGTATGAGGTTAGCCCGCGTTCGAGGCTGTTCATCAGGAGTCACCACCGCCCAAATCGATCTCACAATCTCCTGGCAATTGACTTCCAGAACTGCAAATTGAGTGACTTTCACCTGTCGTCCGTCTGCGTTGAGCATACATAAACCTTTGAATCCCACAGAGCCTAGATCATACATTCGGATCTTGTGCTTCGTAACAAACGCGCGAGACACAATGCTGATCTCGGCTCCCCCTTCGACAACCGCCTGCCCGGATTGCAGGTTAAATGTTCGTGCATGTCCCGTCTCAACACATGCTCTAATTTGGACAGAGATGTCAAACATCTTGTTCCTGGAATGATGTTGTCTCAGCAGATTCGTGTTGTGCGACTTGGCGAGGTTTGCCTTGAACTCCATGGCTATCGCAGCCTGCTCCACACGCTCCATGGCCTGTGTCAAGCTGTCCGCAAACAACACGTTCCGGTTGAGGGCTTCCAGAAAGAGCATCTTGTCGCGGAGTCCGTGTGCGAATCTATGAATAAAGGAATTCAACACATATTTTTCGAGCCGGCATAATGGCTCTGAGGGGGACACAGGCTCGTCGCGTCCGCCAGCACGTTTATACGTGCGCAGGACCCGTTGGTAATAGGCAGAGAGGTCCTCAGCTTCACCTTGTCGCAACTCAGCATTTGGGCTCTCCTCAGGGTATATTTCTCTGAGGGTCTGCTGAAATTCCTTGAGGTCTTGGTCTACTGCCTCGTTCTGCTGTGCCCGAGTCGTGATCGACTGGAGCACCGACGAGGAGTCGACGAATTGAGCCGCGCCCTTGACAAGGCTCATATCAATCGCTCGGATGTGTGTGCTGGGGTCGACGTCTTGGCCGTCGTTTAGTGTTTTGAAGAGCTCTTCCAGGCGGCTCAACCATGGCTCAGCAGGTGTTGTGCCATCGAACGTCCCAATATCGGCTAACGCCGGGAGTTTGTAGTTGCTGCCTTTAGACATTTTTGATAAATGATCGGCCGGGTGTGATTCAGGCTTGGTCGAGGAACTCAACGTTTCGAGGATCTGTTAACTGGCTCAGCGTTCGGTTGTTGGTGCAGGCAGCAGGTGATGACTCGACAACTAAAAGATGTCCTTCTGATGACAATGAAGAGGATGAATGAAAGTTCAATTTTGACCCTCTTGATCAAGAAGGTGAACCCGGAAATTACAAGGTACATACACAGCAACTGGGTTATGTACCTACCTAGGTAGGTAGGTAGGTAGCTAATGTACATTGGTAATAGTGAGAAGGCTCTGATTGGCTGATCTGCCCCCCGTAGGCCGTAGGCCGTGTGTACCTTTCAATTCAAGTTCCAGAAACCTGAAAATGTACGGATATGTAGGTAGTGATGCTCGGAAACCATCATTTTCTTCGTTTTCTTCATGTTTTTCCTTCCTGTTAGGTCTAGTCTATTTCCTCCGTTTAGCTATATCAAGAGAGGCGTTCTCTCATCATGTACATATGTATGTAGTTGAGAAGGGCTGGGGGGGGGGGGGGGGGGTT
>SRQH01000350.1:0-28211 GCA_018360345.1 Claviceps sp. LM84 group G4 | reverse complement strand
ACCCCCCCCCCCCCCCCCCGCGGCACTGAACTTTGACGTAAATGTAAAGCTTCGCTTTACTTCCTCATCTTACAGTAATCGTCGCAAATTAGTTCAGCTTTACTAATTACCCGAAACGGTAAACTCACCTAGGCGTCGCAAAGTATTCAATAATACATATAACGAAATGCATACTCCGCACAGAGCAACAAAAGAGAAAATGTCCAAACAAAACAACAACAAAACAAATGTCTCGATGTCCAGCCAGTTACATCCAGGGTATGTACATATGTATGTACATACGTCCAAGATCGGGCAAAACGGTCATTGGCTCATTGGCTGTCACCCCCGGGCAGCACCACAGCGGGGCCGCCCGCCAAGCCACCACTGTCGGGAGCTAGTCCTCATATAGCAATAAGTAAACAAAGCCGTTATTGCCCCCTAATAATTGACGACTTGCACGGCCGACGCGTGATGAAGTGAGTTGAAGTCACGTACATACATACTTTCTGTTTCTCTTTTTCTTACTGGCGCAACTACATACAGCCTAACTACAAGATCGAACCCAAATTACTATTCACATCTTTTTGACGATAAGACTTGTCCAATTTACTCTTCTGTGTCTTTGTCAGTCTACCTACAATGGCGGATCTTGACCTCCCCATCGCGCTCCGGCGGACGCGCCGCAACAAGCCCAGCGCGGAGGCAACTAAGCAGGAAGAAGCCGCAAACGCGTTACCACCACCCAAGACGCCCCGAAGAAACAGAAAGGGAGTCCGGTTCTCTGAGCCAGGAATGTCATCGTCTAGTGGTCTCACGCCTATGGTCCGACGCACATATCTTGACACGCCGCGTCATACCCAGCGTCGTCGGGCCTCTACACCGGCTCTTTGTGGCAGACGCAGCAGCACACCAGCTACAGCCCCGACAGTATGTTCCTCCTACGTCCTACACCACACACAGGACGGACGCGTCGAGCGCCTTCAGCGCCGCAACAGCATGCGCACACTGCTCAACAAGCTTGACGACGACCAGAGGCACAAGGCGCGCGTGGCGCAGACACAAATTGAGCAGCTCAAATCAGAAATTCAGCGGCGCGACCGGGAGATTTACGAGCTACAGAACGCGACAGTTGTGATTGACACGGAGAGGATATGGGATCTAGAGCAGCAGATTGAGCATCTCAGGGATGAATTGGGCAAGAGGCCGGCAACTCCTTCTGGATATCATCAAACTCAAACAGGGTACTACGGGAACGAGGCCGGTAACAAAATCTGGGCTCGTAGTGCGGCGCGAGACCCATTTTTCGCAACAGATGGAGATGACGATGGCGATGCGGACACGGTCATGATGGATCCAGATGGAGACCGTTTCGAAGACTACCAGTTCGGGGAGGACACTATGGCGCATTTGGTCACGAGCACGCCGTCAAGAGCTAGATCTTCGTTTCCGACCCCCCCGGCTACGAGTCCCCTGCTCGCGCCGGCCACGCCATGCACCTCGGCATCTAGGAGAGCGCAGCGACTGCCGCAGCTGACACCGACGACGACGACGACGCATACGGGCGTGCAGGCCAGCTTACCGGACGCGACGACGCAGCTTCTTGAGGAGGAGCTGTCTTCGCTACAGCGCGAAGTGGGCAAGTTGACGGCGACGCTGGACTCGCACAAGAACCTGGCGGCGCGACTGAAGCAGCAACTCGCGACGGTGATACCACTGCAGGGACCAGAGGCGACATACGAGATGACAGATGTGCTGGAGGGTAAAGTAGCAGCGCTGCTGCAGCATGCGGTCGAAAGCGCAGCACAGGTCGCACAGTTCAACGCGTGGATCGACGAGCTGGGGTTTCCTGGCGCTGATGCGGCGGAGCAGATGAAGACGCTGACATCCGGATTCCGGACCGCGCGGCTGGAGCTCGAGTACCTGACGCCGGGCGAGGTGACGCTCCCGCTGACGGCGCATGGCGCGCAGGTACTCGATCTTCTGCTGGTGCAACTACGTGCGCTGGCGACTAAGAGCAGCTACGATGATAACACCATCGACCAGTACCACGAGCTAGAGCAGTCGCTACGGCAGCAGCTGGGCGCGCGCGTGTCTGCGATGGATGAGCTTCGCAGCGACATGGAAAAGGCCCGGCGGCGGCTGCAAGAGGAGCAGGCGCGCGTACATGAACTTGAGGTCGGACAGGAGCGGCTGCGAGGCGCGGTTGACGGCTACGAGCGTGACTTGGCCGAGCTGGAGGCGCTGGTGCAGCGGCTGGACGATGAGCACGGCGCGCAGTTGACTGCCAAGGATCAGGCGCTGGCTGCTCTCGAAGCGCGGCAGTTGAGCGATGCGCGGCGCCATGGTCAGGAGCTTGCTCTACGCGATTCCCGCGTGCTGGAACTGCGCGCGGAGCTTGATCGCGTACATGCCGCGTTGCGCGCCGCGCATGACACCATCTGCCGGCTGCGTGTGCGTCATGGCGGCTTGGAGACGCGGCGTGATGCCGAGCGCGTGCAGGCTCAGCGGGCTGTTGACGCTATCAAGACGGAGCTGCGGAGGGTGCTGCACATGAGTGAGGCGTTTTTGCGCAGCCAGGGCCGAGAAGAGGTTTCTGAGGATGCCGGGGGCGAAAATGGTCCTGAAGAAGCCGAGGAGGAGGAGCAAGACGAGAGAGACTGCGAGGAGAGTCCGGATGGGCACTACAGCGGCCATGGCTTGGCGGCGGACTTGCAGCGCGGGAAATCGACCAAGAAGCGCGTCGACAGTGGCCTGGGCTTCCTAGAGGAATACGACGACGACGACGACGATGATGATGATGATGATGGCCTAGATGATCACAACAATGGCGACTACGATGACGACCGATCCATACAGCCTGCTCCTGTCCGCTGTGCTGGACCAATGGGTAGAGACATGCATGTGTGATGGATGCGTGCTTTCTTCTAAGTTACATGCCCATCATCGATCTGGAGCCTGAGGCAGGCGATGGCGTCTTCGTGTCTCTTGGCTGGTTCGTTCTGTGTTACGTGACGAAATCTTGGATATCTTGGGTGTCTTGGGTGTCTTCTTATGCTATTGTTGCACGCAATTGTACCACACACTACCTACTGCAACACGATCGACGACATCCCATTGTATCTTGCTGCTGCACACACGATGATACATCCGGCCCTGTACATACATACATGTAGGTATCTATGTACCTGTCATGTCCCGCCAGTCAAGCAGTGTCAACTCGGCAGACCCGCTTCCTGTCAATTCCCCTGCAATCATATTTACGTTCGAATGCATTCCAAGAATCAACCAACCTACGCCGCTGCGGCACCCTCAAAAGACAGACCATCCAAAAGCAACGCTGCTCAAACAGAATACACAAGACAGCAGCCAATACACGTTTCAAAAATCAAGAGGGAGAGGGGGGGGGGGGGGAAGTTGCAAGTTGCAACACACAAAAGCAGGGGTCGCTTACTCTTCCGGGAAAGGAAACAAGGTGGGGTAAGACGTTTTTTCTGCACGGCTACGTGGCTCGCTAAAGATCCTAAAGATTGTTGTCTGAGATGTTGTCTACATCTGGGGACATACATACATACATACTCATTGTCGGTATGGATGCCCTGGGGATAGAGTGATTCATGGACATGGTTAGAGACGGCTGAGTTGCCCGTCCATGGAAGTATATCAATACGGGGACTGCCCCCTTGATACATGCATGGGTTTCTGTCCTTCCTTTCGTCTTTATAAAAAGCCTTTGTTCTGCGACGGAACATTTAATACAGAACGAGATACGAGACGTACGATCACGTACAGATTGACAACGCACGAGAACTATCAGCAAGGCAGGCGGCAAGCAGAACACGTCTGAAGTGAACAGGGCACTACGAACGACTCTTGTGCGCCAAGAAGCCTTTGGATCTTTGGACGATTCGAGGAAATCTGCATCTGGGAATCCTGCAAAAAAGAATCCTCATCGAGGGTTGCTACATATACCTATACCCAATTGCAAGCATGCCGAGCAAACCAATACCCATACCTGTTCCTCCTAAGCCCAAGCCAGGCAAGTTCTCTTTTCTTATTTGCTTCCATTTATTCCCCATCGACACACTTTGGCTCGCATTCATTCACGTCTGCTTACCCCCACTCACGCTCAATCACCTTCCATCATCGCATCATTAGCATCAATGCTAACCCCGTCATAGCTGAGGCCCCGGGAAGCCAATACAACGGAGGCGTCTGGTGCGGCTCCCCCAAGCTCGTCACGACGCGACTCCCCTCCGGAGAAGTCGTCTCCGTGTGGGGCGTGCCGCCCAAGCCAGGTGAAGAGACTCTGCCGATGTTGCCTCCCGCAAAGAAGCCCAAGGACAAGAAGAAGAAGAAGTAGTGAGGGGCAGGAATGGGATGGCCATGACGGTGCTGGGCGTGATGACAGGTTTGGAACGGGGTGTGCTTTATTGGATATTTTGCTTATTTACACGTGGCATTATTGATGGGAGCTTGCTGTATGTTCTTCTGTTGTTTTCTCATTTTGTGTGTTGGCGCTTGAGTATTCTCTGCCCCGAAGGCGTTGCTATTTCTACATATCTTGTGCGTGTTGAATCTCAGAATCTCAAGCCCCGTTCCGTCCCTCTCCACGCAATCTTAAATCATGCATTCTACCTGTGCTATATTCATGCACTCTACTCTACATGCGAATCTCTATGCCACCTGTATACTGTGACCTCCCACAAGGTTTTATTATTATTTCACACCCCAATGACGCCGCCCACTAATAATAAAACTCGTATGTACACCCAAAACCATGTCTGATACAATCCCCGCCTGAAATCGACCCATACGTCACAACACCATGGCGCCATTTCCTCTCGTCCACTGTCCCACCAACCTCCAAGGACCTTCCTCCGTAGCTTCATCAGCCGCAGAGCACCACATGACCAATCACGTATGCGTGTCTGCAACTTGCGAAAGTTGTGTAATACATAAAGGGTCCATCCATACATGCCGTACACGCCGAACACGTTCTCGGCCGTCGGCTCAACGACGCTTCTGCCCGAGGTTGACTGTACGGATTAGCGCAGCGCGTTATGTATATACGGTATACCTACCTAGGTACCTTATTGCAGCAATCTCAAACACACGCACACAACATGGGCTCCGATTTGGTCCGTCCTCGACAAAAATTATACATCATGGCGGTTGACTTCAGACTGGAGATGTGCTCCCTTGGCAGCAGTGAGCACAATAGCTAGGACCCGGCAAGCATTTCCACAAGACAAGGGCGTCATCTACGTATTTATATCAGGCCACGGCCTCCTATAATTGTCGTCATTTGGGAGTGGGAGGCCAAGGAAAGACATAGGTACCTGGTACCTAGGTACTGTATACAAATATTTATGTGCCGAAAGAAGCTCTGTGAAACATGGTGGCGTATGAGACAAAAGATGTTCGGTCGTGAAGTCGTGAGTCGTGACTAGTTGCCTATGAGGTTGTACATGGTACGACATAAGATAGCGACACATATGTACCTACAGTTTCTTTCAACGCTCACGCCCGCAACGGGGCATCACCAAAATGATGGCGCCCGCAGATACATACCTACCTACCTACCCATTGTGACGAGTTACTTTTTCTCGCAGACGAGGCTGACGTCTTTCACGGGCAAAAGTCGAGCCTCATGATAAGACCCCTGCTTTTCCATCAGCAGGCGGCAACTCATCTTTGGATGTGTGTGTTCGGCGTTTGATTTGAGCGCCGTTTCTGTGCCAGCAAGACAGCCCACCTGTGCAAGTGACGGCTCATCTGCCGCTCCAGTCAGAGCCTCAGAGGCTTGTCACCTACAGAAGGTATGCTGGCTAATTTCTGAGGAGCAGCGCCGTAAAATCGGCTACATAATTAGATGGGCCATTGAGGGAACTCCCCCGTTGCGACGACCACAGGGCTCATAAGGCCCTCAAGGTTACGTTGAGTCATTCCAGGCGATCTTATGTCCAAGAGTACCTACGCCGGCAACGTGCCATTACCTGCTCGCTCAATCAAGTGAGCACATCTCATCTGGCATCGAGTCCACCCAGCTCATGGGAATGATCTCAGATCTTTTCCCAGTTGGCAGTCAGTCAGACTTGGGGCCATGTGAGGACGACGTCAGTCAGTCAGTCAGGCTCATCAGGCTCGACGGGCGCCAGTAGGAACTGTGAACAAGATGGGGAGAAACAATGCGATGACGCTGTGGCTTGGACTCGGTAAGCAGGGGATCGTCGCCGATAATTGTGACAAGTGCTGGATGATGATAGGTATGGGAGACGACTGTCATGAACCGCGTCGATGGGAGCACGTTGCGCTGTCGTGTGGTTTGACTGGCGGCCCCCACAGGAACGGTTCGCCATTCAGACAATGGAGAACGTTGTCGATTGAACTCGCGGCCTCATCAGCTGCAGCAGCCGGCAGGGAGTCAGGAGTCAGTGGTATGTATGTATTTCCTGCGCTTCAGGCGACGCTGAGGTTGCCTGTGGCCGTTGAAAAGGGGAAGCTGAGGAATAGGATACAGGATGGGTGCCCGAGGCTAGCCGCAATTTGCAAGCCGCCATCGCAGATCTCTACGTCGATTCCAGGTTGGTTATGTAATTACGTCGGTCCCATGTCCGGTTCTTGTGTCCTATTATGATCTATATTCTATATCATGTGCTGTTCCTAGGACAGACAGCTTTTCACAGATCTTCATTAGACGAACCTCCTCATGATTCTCTGCACGAATAAATGGGTGGCCGTAGGACGGACCATCGTCACCGCTCTGCGCTCATGGGGCCGCCGAGGCGCATCAGTGATCACAGGCTATCTCCTCCTCCTCCTCCTCCTCCTCCTCCTCTTCCGCCTCCTCAGCACTGCGACTGCGGCGGCACTGCCCCTTCCGCTGACAATCGGGATCCACTGCCTGTGCTGCGATATAAAGTCGTCGGTTTGCAAAGCGCAATTGTTCAGAGATTGGAGGTTAATCCCTAGCTTCACATCTTCCTAGGCTTCTTGTATCTTTATATCATTATTCTTGTCCCTATCAAATTTGCGGCTTTGAACTACAAGCTCCCTCGACGACTTCACTCTCGATAACGTTGGCAGCGCCAACCACCTTTTAAGTACCTAAGGTATATCGACCGGGGCATTTCCCTCACTGTCCACCACCCTTCGTATTGTACTGCTCCTCTCTTTGCTGCAATTTTCCGTCATCTGCGCCAGAATGGAAAACGATGGCTATCGGACTGTGGCCTATTTCGTGAATTGGTGAGCCTCCCGCCGCTGTGTTACTGACGCCATGTATGTTCCCCAGCTAATTCTGAGTATGCAGGGCCATTTATGCTCGAAAGCACCGGCCCCAGGATCTTCCCGTGAAAAACCTCACGCACGTTCTTTACGCATTTGCAAATGTCCAGAGCGATAGTGGAAACGTGTACGTCTTCGCAGATTAACAAACGTGGCATCACGTGGTGGCGCATGGCAACGAGTGTTGGATATTGATCTAGGACAGGCATTTGACGGACACCTGGGCGGATACCGACATCCACTGGGAACACGATTCATGGAATGACACCGGGAAAAACCTGTACGGATGTCTGAAGCAGTTAAATCTCCTCAAGAAGCACAACCGTAATCTCAAGGTGCTCCTCTCCATTGGCGGCTGGACGTACAGCGCCAATTTCCGCGGTCCCGCAAGCACCCCCCAAGGCAGGGAGACATTTGCGAAGTCCAGCGTCGAGTTGCTCAAGGATCTAGGCTTTGATGGCATCGATATCGATTGGGAATACCCCCAAGACGAATTAGAAGCACAGGACTACGTCCAGCTTCTTGCGGCTGTGCGTAAGGAGCTCGATGATTATGCCGCCAAGTCGGCCAACAAGCACCACTTTGAGTTGACGGTCGCCTGTCCCGCTGGCCCGACCAACTACAAAAAGCTGGACATCAAGGCCATGGATCAGTACCTAGATTTCTGGAACCTCATGGCCTACGACTACGCCGGATCATGGGATAGAGTCAGCGGTCACCAGGCGAATTTGTATCCACGGAGCGACCCTTCAACTCCATTTTCCACAAGTGTCGCCGTGGACTACTACACTAGCCATGGCGTTGCTGCCAATAAGATCGTCCTTGGCATGCCGCTATACGGGCGTGCTTTCGAGAACACTAAAGGTCCCGGACAGCCCTTCCAGGGCGTCGGCCAAGGAACCTGGGAGAACGGCGTCTTTGATTACAAGAAACTACCACTCGAGGGCGCAGAGGTCTTCTGTGACGAAAATGCACAGGCTACCTATTGCTACAACGCGGCCCAGCAGAAGCTTGTGAGCTACGACACCCCTTCCATGGCCAGGACCAAGGCGGGATACATCAAGGAAAGAGGTCTCGGTGGCGCCATGTGGTGGGAGAGCAGCGGTGATAAACATGAGCCGGACAGTCTCATCTCTGCGGTTGTAGACGAGCTGGGCGACAATGTCCAGAGAGCAAAGAATTGCATCGAGTATCCCGAGACAAAGTACGACAATCTCCGATGCGGATTCGCGGACCGTTAAGATCAACCGCTCGCACGTATGTATGTATGTACATACCGTGAAGTTATTGTTTCGGCAAACATGGAACCTGTTTTGCGGAAGATTGCCAAGATTTTTTTTATCTCGAACTGGAGCCGTGGAAATATATTCAAGTCATAGGAGAAGGCTCAAGGTCGATTAAGGATATCAGTATGTATATAGATATAGAATGAAACGGACATAGAATGAATCAATGATCGCTTGTATAGACTCCGAGTCAAAAAAGGCCGAATTTTAATTGAGTGGACAAGATGTATTCCATTAACATCGGAGAGGCTCAAAACCCCCTGCTGGTTGGTCGTGACTTGGAGTGACATGGAGAGCTTCAAACCAAGAGGCTTCAAAATGCTTCATCGCGTACCTACAGCCTTTTGGTAGTCACAGTCATCGAGCTCAAAACAGCAGAGGTTCGGTCCTGGGCGCTGAATTGATGGAAAGCAAGGTACATAGTCGCGATCTCAGTCAAATTACCGTTTCGATAAAGTGCGATGTAGCCCTTTCTCACAAAGGCCATCGCTGGTTTTCTATCTTGAGCCACTTACGCAGTAAATTATTTATGTACTCCTCATCGAGCGCAAGAAAAAGGTTCGGTCTCTGGATGCAGGACGCGTTGCGGTTAGCCCGTCGCAGTGGTAGGTCATTGGCGGTACTTTCTGTCGTAGGCTAATCATGTATGCGGGCAAAGTATGTAAATTCCTGGTTCCTTGTATGTAGTCACCAACGTGAACGTGTCTTTAATTTTATATCTTTTGATAGATGAAACAAATTGCATGGAAGGAGAACGCCTTGTGTTGTTCTTGACTACCTACCTACTTCACTGGCCTCGAATTTCAGGACATTGTGCGACGCAGACCGACAACGAAACAGCCTCGAGCCACACCAATACTAGAATTTCTAGCGATGAAGACGCATGGCATCATCTCTCAGCCGTCACTCGCAGTAGCGTACAACTACAACATGGGTTCAGTTGAGATTTCATGATAAAAAGACCAACAATTTGCCTTTGTGACAAAGGGCTACATCGCATATGCCGCAACGATGATTCGACTTCGACTGAGATCGCAGCTTACTACTATATCCATCAACCTCGCTCAAGACGGACCATTGTCGTTTTCCGCTCCGCGATCGGGTTCGCCCAACCTGATGGCCTTGGCAAGCCAAACAAGGGGCCCTCTTCCCGCTGCTGACGTGGGCATGCTGGAAAATTTCTGTCAACTGGTCGCCGACCCGAAAAAGCTTCCTGGATCGGCTGACCGTATCATAGCGCGCGATGAGGGCGTTATAAAGACAATGCCGCCAGCCCAACTGACCTTTTCTGGCAGGCACCTTGACAACACATTCAGGACTCTTCTATAGAATATGAATATTGACAAGAATAACCTGAAGGAGGAAGGTCCAAGCTAAAGCTTGCCATGGACCGCGGCGAACTCGATCGCGGAGCGGAAAACGACGATGGACGGTCTTGGGCGAGGTTGATGGAAATAGTAGGAAGCCGCGGTCCCAGTCTAATTATCGTTGCGGCAAATGCAATGTAGCGCTTTGTCACAAAAGCAAATTGTTGGTATTTTTATCATGAGTTCCAGCTGAACCCATGTTGTAATTGTACGCGACTGCGACTGACGGCTGAGAGATGATCTTGTGCGTCTCATCACCAAAAGAAAAAAAAAATTCTAGTATTGGCGTCGCTCGAGGCTGTTTCGTTGTCGGTCTGTGTCGTACAATGTCCTCAAATCCGAGGCCAGTGATGAGGTAGGTAGTCACAAGCAACACTAGGGCATTCTGCTACCATGCAATTTGATTCACCTATCTATAAAGACACGTTAGTTACTACAACGAACCAGGAATTTAGCTAAAAGTTGAACTGACCAGATTATCTGATTTTGGGATTGCCTTCAGTGTACATATTGTATTGTCAAGCAATTTCGATTGCCGATGTTCATCCCAGATGCCGCTACCAGAACGAGCTATTTCTGTAGCAGCATTGTCGTCTCGTCTAGAGGTAGTGCTCGAAGGAGCTCGACCGTGGTGAAAAGATTGCCGGAGAAGACGTGAATTTTTTTGGGTTTTCCACACTGGGATAGGTACCTAAGTACATAGGTACCTGCTGAAAGTGCCCCATAATATTCTCTATCGCCACGTGACCATGCCGCACAGAAAGCGCACCCGATGCAGAGGTGGCCCGTGCACGAAGCTTAGAGCTGCTGCCAGAAAAAATTCGACCAGGAAAAAAGTGTAGCAAAGTGATTGTGTTGCCTCTAACGAGTCTTACTATCAAAGACCCTCGACGAATCGATACCAGTTTCTGGCCTCAACAGCCCGATTCATTCAGCCAGAGCCAGAGCATTGGAATTCCTTTCGGGGCGAGGCACCATGTCGCATATTGACTATGCTCTCTACGAGTCGCCGGTGGGCTACGCGCTCTTCCAGGTGGTTCACCAATCCGATGCGGTTGGCTTGAAATTGCAAGAGACTCAAGCCGCTGTCGGCGACCTGGCCAAGTTTGGCAAGATGGTTAAGTTGATCAACTTCAGCCCCTTCCGGTTGGTACTTTGGCACACAGTGGCGATTTGGCGAAGCGGGCACCTTCCTTTTACTGACATTTGGCTCCCAGCGGTCACGTTGAAGCGCTCGAGAACATCAACCTCGTGTCCGAAGGCATCGTTTCCGAATACCTCAAATCCGTTCTCGAGCTCAACCTTCCCAAGAGCGGCAAGAAGTCCAAGGTGGTGCTCGGTGTTTCCGAGAAGAACCTTGCGGGTGCCATCAAGGGTGAATTTCCGGGGCTGTCATGCGAGACGGCCGATACCTCCGAAATTGTCGGCGATGTCATCCGTGGTCTCCGCCTCCACGCCGAGAAATTGTTGAAGGACTTGAAGCCCGGCGATATCGAAAAGGCTGGCCTGGGTATGGGCCACGCGTACTCCCGCGCCAAGGTCAAGTTCAGTGTCACCAAGAACGACAACCACATCATCCAGGCCAGCGCCACCATCGACTTTCAGGACAAGGGCGTCAACCAGTTCTTCATGCGTGTCCGAGAATGGTATGGCTGGCACTTCCCCGAACTGGTCAAGATTGTCTCGGACAACTTGACTTACGCCAAGATGGTGCTTGCCATTGGTGACAAGAAGACTTTGTCCAATGAGAGGCTGCACGATCTCGCCGCCATCCTAGGTGAGGACGGAGAGAAGGCCCAGGCCGTTATCGACGCCGCCAAGGTCTCCATGGGTCTGGATATTACTCCCGCCGACCTCGAAATCATTGCCGGATTCGCCCAGGCTGTCGTCAAGCAGGCCGAGAACCGCAAGACCACCTCTGCCTACCTGGAGAAGAAGATGGGCCATGTCGCCCCTAACCTGCAGGCCTTGATTGGCACACCTGTCGCGGCCCGTCTGATTTCTCACGCCGGCTCACTCACCACCTTGTCCAAATATCCTGCCTCCACACTGCAGATTCTTGGCGCCGAGAAGGCTCTTTTCCGAGCCCTCAAGGCCAAGAGCAACACGCCCAAGTACGGTCTCATCTATCACAGCAGCTTCATCGGCAGAGCCGCCACCCGCAACAAGGGTCGCATTTCAAGGTATCTCGCCAACAAGTGCAGCATGGCCAGCAGAATCGACAACTTTTCCGAGGAACCCTCAACACGATTTGGTGATGCTTTGAGACAACAGGTGGAAGACCGTCTCGAATTCTTTGCCTCCGGAAAGAAGCCCGCTAAGAATTCTGACGTTATGGTAAGCTCTCTATGGCCTGGCTATCCTTTCGATTTCATTTTTTTGTAAATATTCTCCACTTGAATAACACCGCTAATACCCGTTGTAGAGATCCGTCATGGCTGTTCTTGGCGACGGCGCTGACAAGGGCAGCGATGATGAGATGGTGGATGCCCCTGCACCCTCCTCCGCCAAGAAGGAGAAGAAAGACAAGAAAGATAAGAAGGAAAAGAAGGACAAGAAAGAAAAGAAGGACAAGAAGCGTGCGCGCGACGACGATGCTGCTCCTGTAGATGACGCGGAAAAGAAGAAGAAGAAGAAGAGAAAATCTCTGGCTGCAGATGAAGAGTAGAGCTCCCCTCGTCATGTCAAGAAATCTCGTCGGAATACTTCCTCGCATGCTTCCATCCGACACGGTACAGACAAGAAGAGAAAGTCGCGAGCATAGGATCGGTCCGGTTGAAGCTGATCATGCATCAGGGGAGTTGATTCCTCCTACTTTTCTTCAGAGGGGTGCTGGATAAACACAGCGCCAATGTTTCACAAATTAGTAGGGAAGGGCGATCTGGCCAGTTGGATTGTCTTGCGCGAATTTGTCGCTTGGAGAGAGGGGAGTTCTATCTCAAAATTACTTTTTTTCTTGGTTTTCTTTTTCATGTCCGTTTACTTTATTTACTGGCAGGATTTTCGGCTGCGGGCGTTGTGAGGGCATATGGCTTTTGTACTTTTGACCAGTTTTTATCTTATCGCGATGATATTCGATCAGACTGGAGAGGCTTTTCGCCGTGGCATCTTATCTGGTGTGTGAATGTATTGGTAGGTCTCTGTAGTTATTCTTGAAATGCAGGCTGTAAGACTTGTGCGAATCTACCTACGCGTGAAGGATGTCGTGCTATTGCATTGAGTGAGAGTCACACGTGTTCACGTATGTACTCGTTGGGGGTTTTGGGCTAATTTTAAATTGTGTGCGCTGAATGTGCAATCTCTGGCATGATGCATCGATCGGACGAGACGATGTGAGTGAGATACATAGATGGAGTGCATGTTATAACTGGCTGGGGAGAGAGCACTTTCGCGGCTCCGACAGAGCTGTCTTTCTTGCTATAGTTCATGCCTACATACATGACCTAAATGGTCTTTTATGCCATTTTTCTAGCCTGCCTTGCCTTGTTTTTCTTCTTCTTCTGTATATCCAGAATGTCGGACCTGTTGGCTTGGCGCGACTAAAGATTTTTGTCAAGTGAAATATATACAATATTAAAAGGGTTGGAGGTAATCTCTCGAAGCTAAGAGATTGCGCGGGAGTAGAACTGTAGTGTATTGCTACACGAGGACTTCAATGGTGATCGTATTCGTGATCTACAACTGTTTGCTTAAAGAGAGGAAAAGAACTATCTAGGTACCCGAGACTTCTTCTCCCTATGTGTGCGTTGTGCATTCCCAACGACGAACTGAACACGTCCCGGCCCATGCTCGCCCGCCTCCTCGCCGCCAGGTCTGGCCACGGAGACTTCGCGGATTACCGCCGCGGCCGTAGGCAAAGACTTCGGAACCTTCGTGAAGGTAGTAGAAGCAACAAACTTCTACAAGGACATCTGCGCCTAGGCGCTCCCTCAACTTTCCTTCATTTTCTTTTCCTTTCTTTACCTCTTCTTTTCTGCATTTTTAGCTACTGCGTGCCGTGGAGGCCGCCTCTGACTCACCGGACTCGCGGCCGTGCCTCTGGCAGAATTCGCTTGAGAACGTATAACTACGTAACCTGTGCCCGAGTGGCACAGCGTGGTGGATGGCGCTGACGCCGGATATCACACAGATAATTGTTGTACACTGAGATGCGGGATGGTTTCTGGGGGAGGAGTCGGAGGACTGGCTTGTACTTAGTAGACCCTTACCCGGGGATTAGCCCTGCACACCCTAGAGGTAGTATGCCCAAAACCGGGACGCAGCGGTGTTAAATACACAACAACAACAACAACAACAGCGTTGTGCGTGCACGGTCCCGATCCGGAGTGCCTCACGTGACACGTGCCCTGTACATACATGATACATGTCTGCACTGACCACCATATTTTCAATATACATACAACTTATTAGTGAAAGTGATGGAGACGTTTGTGTGACTCGTGAGTCGTGACTCCGTGAGTGACGGTGTGGAGGTGGGACTCCTCAAAGTGGCAATGCTAAAATGTAATTTGCTCCTCGTTACATATATCGAGGAGCCAATTGGAAGTCAGAGACCCTTTCAGTCAATTTACGCGAGGGAGGTGCGCGTTTCCTTTCAATGGGAAGTCAAACGGCTTAGTCGGCAATGTCCCGCGGGCAGACACGGTTGCGGCATCGAGATCTATGGATACCTATCTCATACGGTATACCTCTTCAACGAACGGCAGCAGATCACAAGACTCACGTCACAAGTAAGTGGTAAGTGTTTGAACCGTGCTTTGGTCAAGCAGTCATCATTAAAGCCCGGATGCGCTCTATGCTACATCAACGCCTAAATTTTGCAACCATTGTTCCCAGTTTCCCATCATCCCAGAGCAGAAGTCGTTTATTGTTTGTCGAAGACGTATGTCAGGTGGCAACGGCCACAGTACTGACGATCAGGCATGGAGGCCATGAAAACACCAGCACCACACTGCAAATTGCGTATCAGCGACATGCACATTGAGAGAGATACAATATACCCGGCGTAGATGGATAAGACTTACGGTGTCAGCAGGGCACTCGCGACGGAGACGCTCAATCTTGCCATCCTGGTCGACCTTGTAGTACTTGAGGACAGCCAGCTTGGTCTTCTTGCGCTTGTGCTTGATCTTCTTGGGGGTGGTGTACACCTTCTTCTTGCGCTTCTTGCCACCACCACGCAGGCGCAGCACCAAGTGCAGGGTGCTCTCCTTCTGGATGTTGTAGTCGCTCAGAGTGCGGCCATCTTCGAGCTGCTTACCAGCAAAGATAAGTCGCTGCTGGTCAGGGGGGATACCCTCCTTGTCCTGGATCTTGGACTTGACATTGTCGATAGTGTCGGAAGACTCCACCTCAAGGGTGATGGTCTTCCCCGTGAGGGTCTTGACGAAAATCTGCATCTTGCCTGTCTGGTCG
This sequence comes from Claviceps sp. LM84 group G4, assembly GCA_018360345.1. NCBI lineage: Eukaryota > Fungi > Ascomycota > Sordariomycetes > Hypocreales > Clavicipitaceae > Claviceps > Claviceps sp. LM84 group G4. The sequence goes on along the minus strand of SRQH01000350.1, from coordinate 12,874 downwards.
GGTTAGAATGGGAACATCGACAAGTATGAAGGGAAGTCTGTCGTGGCCAAGCAACCGTTCTCATCCCAATCGTCCAGCTCGCCCATCAAGCCTTGTTTCGCGGAAATCAGGAAAGGAAGACGATAATGTATATCCTTGTTTCTGGCGAGTCGCTGGGCGAGGCTGGAAGCAAGGGGAGGCGACGAAGGCTAAGAGGCACAACGAGTGCAGAGTTCATGACGGATACATCGTGGATGCACTCGTCATGAAGACTGACGACAAATGCAGCATCTCAAGACGTACCTCGACAATAGACCTATTGCCGTCCTAAGCAATCTTTAGATGGTGCGAGTGTCAAGATTCACACGCTCGGCGAGGTGGAGGAGGCGGCGCCTTGTGAAATTTCGGCTGGCGCAGCAGGCGCGAGAACTGAGTCACATGACCTAGGGCACACCCACAAGGTCACTGCCCTCATCCAGCCAGCCAGAATTTGTCAATTCGTGGAATGGAATGTGGAGAGTGGGGCCATTTGCCTGGCAGCTCGCATGCACTCCGCTTAACCTTTTGACAAGCCTGCAACGAATTCAGTAACGTCTGCTGAACTCTTCCTTTGACAACTTGGGATTAACAGGTTCGCAACAGATACCGTCAAGATGGTCAAGAAGAGAAAGAACAAGTACGCTGCACCTCTCCAGATGATCGTTCTTCATGCTCTCGCTATCAGCCTCCAGTTCACCCTCGCTTCTGAGACGAGCGCTTGGCATGCGCGGAAACTTGAGAACCGGCATCACATCTCCTTGATAAGTCTTTGCTAACGACCTTTTTACAGCGGTCGCAACAAGAAGGGCCGCGGCCACACCAAGCCCATCCGATGCAGCAACTGCTCTCGCTGCACGCCCAAGGATAAGGCAATCAAGAGATTCACCATCCGCAACATGGTCGAGTCTGCTGCCATTCGTATGTGCACCCCACAGCTTGTCACGAGTTGGACTTCTCAGTCTTGTCTCTCAGTTCGCAATTGCAACCTTTCGCAGCTACTGATTAAAAGGGACTGCTCTGAAAATCCTTCTCCTATTGTCATGTTCGAACAGACAGCTAACTCAGTTTCCAGGTGATATCTCCGATGCTTCCGTCTTCGCCGAGTACACTGTCCCCAAGATGTACCTGAAGCTGCAGTACTGCGTCTCTTGTGCTATCCACGGCAAGATCGTCCGGTACGTTGTCTTTCCCCGGGAGTGTGACAACTGCGCTTCGGCGTATGTGCTTTAGATGAACCTTGGCCGTACCCCGCAACGGATACACTACCCTTTTTCCCTTTCGAATGACGGGGAAAATAAAACGAAAGAGACGTCTCTGGTATGTTTGAACGAAGAAATGACTGACATGAATGTGATGTGCATAGTGTCCGATCTCGTGTGGGCCGCCGCAACCGTGCTCCCCCCCCTCGTGTCCGCTATAACAAAGACGGCAAGAAGATCGTACCCACCACGGCTAAGGTTTAAGTGGGATTGATGATTTGGGACGGAGTCTGGTTTGGTTTTACGTCTGCATTCGGATTTAAAATAAGGGTTTAGATGAACAACTGGGAATGAGGGTCTAGCAAAAAGACTCCAAATTCAAATCGGACTTCGTTACTTGCCGAAGTGAAGCAGACTTTGGCCATTAACTGCGTGAATGTCACATGCGGCTCCTTTGTACCGTGATCTACATGCGGATGCATGACCCCTTGTCTGCCATCTAGTTGTGATCATTTGTCAGTCAGATCTTGGACTACATATGTTGATGAAGCGCCTCCAGTTCCCATTCCGCATCGTCCAAGCAGATGCTGCCTTACGTTTTAACACTACCTAATGCTGCCTTGAACTACCTATGTATGTAGCCGAATGTAGACATCGCATATGGCCCATGGGTAGCTTATTATGAGTCGAAAATAATACTTCCGGTGTAGTCTCATTGAAACAGGCTGCATTTCCAAACGCATCATGTATACATATGTAATCACAAGCTGCCACAAGTACTCCGTAGAACTGAAATAGAATCGGATGGCCACCCAGCATCGTCCCTCTCGAAAGAAAAATCTTGGCTGTACAGCAAGTACTAGGTAAGGCTCATTCCATTCCATTCCATTCATCCAAAATGCTACACAAACTATCCATAATCGCCTCGCACGCATGCTCCCAGAACTAGAACAATACCCAAATGCCATCCATCCAGCCTTATGCCCCACGGATCCTAGTTTTATACACCATAATGAAATCATCGCAAATCCCAACCTCATCTGAGCGGCAAAGTAGTAGTAAATCCAGCCACCAGGCCCGTCTGTGACCGCTGCGATTGCGATTGCTGCTGCGGCTTCGGCCGATCAATGTAATCCTTGTTGTCGATAGAAACGCTCTTGGTCATATGATTCACTTTGTAGACGCCGACCAGGCGCGCTGCAAGCTCAAACATGTTGTTCCGTAAGGAGATGACGATGAATTGGGCATTCTTGGTGCGCTCCTTGATATAGTTGGCCACAATGGAGACCTAATCACCATTTCGTTAGCGCTGGCACAGACACAGACACAGATACAGATACAGATACCGACAAGAGAATCGAGACCCCGTGGGATACAACAAGAACAGCAAAAAGGAGGGGGATAATAGGAAAAAAAAAATACATGTTGTGAGGGAACAATGAAGCATTTGCTCAAGTGTCGGCGATGAGAAGAGCAGCACTTACGTTTCTAAAGTCCAAGGCTGCATCAATTTCGTCCATGACGTACAACGGCGTGGGCTTGTAATGATGCAGAGCGAAGACGAGAGCTAGACTACTCAGCGTCTTCTCACCCCCGGACAAGTTACTAATATTCTTCCAGCTCTTCTTGGGCGGCATGACGCTAAAGAGAATCCCCTCGCTGAACGGATCCAAACTATCCACGAGCTCGAGTTCTGCATTGCCACCCATGGTGATCATCTGGTACATCTCCTTCAGACGAAGCGAAATGGTACTGAATCCCTCCATGAAGCCTTCCAGACGCAGTCGACGCAGGTCGTCACAGCGCTTCTTGGCCGCATCGCGCTGGCTGATGGCGGATTGCAGGTCGGATGACCGAGCGGCATGTTCCTCCACTCGGCGGCGATATTCGGCTAGAACACCGACATCTACATTCACGTTTTGCGTCCTCTCCTCGAGGGCTGCAATCTCACCCTTCAAGGTTCCTTTGCTCATGCCAGCAAGCTCGTCAGGGGTGTATTGTGGCAGCTCGTAGAGTGTGTTCTGAGGTTGCGCCTCGGATGTTGGGTCGTTGTCTGCGTCGGCATCCACCATGCTGGTATCCTCTGTCTCGTCGGCCCCGGCATCGGTCATCTCGACATCCTGGTCGTCGTCGTCGCTGTCCAATAACTCGGTTTTGGGCTTCTTCTGTTGGCGAGTTACAGCGGCTTTTTCAGCAGGGCTGGATGCGCCAATGAGATCTTCGATGTTTTGCAGGACAAGCTTCGAATGCTTGTCATGCCAATAACGGAGTCGCTTTTCGTTTTCTTGCAGTATCTTTTGGTTCTCTTCCAGCTTGTTACGCGTTTCGATCTCCGCTGCGCGGCTTTTGTTGAGCTCCGCCGTCTTGTCATCAAGCTCCTGCTTGAACGCTCGAAGCTGCTCCCTCTTGGACCCCAGCAGTGTTTCGGCTTCCTTCACCTGCGCCTTTAGCTCTTGAGCCCTTTCGCCTTGGTCGCTCACGTCACCTTCGAGCCCTTGCAGGTCCTGTGCCGCTAACTCATGGTCCGTATTCGCTTTGGTGATATCTTGTGCCAACTTAATCTTCTTCTTCTCAGTCTTGACGCGGCGGACTTCGGCATTGGACATTTCCTCCGTGTTGGTGTTGATCTCTGCTTTCAGGCCGTCAACCTTGGCCCGCTGACTCCGTAGCTTCTCTCCACCCACTTCCATGATCTTGTCCTGCAAAGCTTTGATCTCTGCTTCCACACTGGCAGTCTCGCTGCGCAGCTGCTCAATTTCTGCATTAAGCTTCGAGATTCCCTTTTCCAACGCGACGATGCGGGTCGAATCAGATGCCGACGGCTGATGCTCCTGGCTGACTTCCTTGATACGCTTTTTCGTGTCGGAGAGGTTCCGCATGCAACTCTCGATGTCCAGGCGAATCTTCTGCATTTTGGTTTCGAGCTCTGGGATTTTGATCTTTAGTTCTTTCATGGTGCTCTCACATTCGCGCTGGTAGTCATGGAGCTCTTGGAGTGTCCCTTCCCACTTGTCACGCTCCTGCTCCAGCTTGGTGACGTGCTCTGTTGAGATGTCGGCGACGATCTTGGACGACATGAGGCCCTTCTTGACAGTAGAACCACCACCTGACATGGTACCTGACTTGTCAATCAGCTCACCTGCAAGCGTCACCACGCGCCATCGCTTAGCGCCGTATGCAATGCGGTTCGCTTGGGCAAGATCACTGGCAACCAGTGTGTCTTGCATCGCGTGATAGAAAGCCGGACGAAACTTGTCTTCGGCCTTGACAAGATCGAACAGCCGTGGTGCATTCTCCGGCGTTCGAATTGGAGACATGTCGCGGGCCTTGAGCTTGTCCAGGCAAATGAAGTTGCCACGGCCGAGATTATTCTTTCTTAGGTATTCAATGCATTGCTGGCCGGACTCGACGGACTCTGTGACAAAGTTGTCGAGCGCAGAACATGCAGTTGAAACGGCAACGTCGTACTTTTGATGAATGGTGCCGAGATTGCCCAGGCGCCCGTGGAAGCCATCAATACGGCCAGATTCCTTCATGCGTACTAAGGCTGCTAATACGTTTCCACGGGCTTGTGTGCTTGCCAGATTTGATCGAGCTTCATCTGCTTTTTGCCGATAATTCGACACTTTGGCCCGCATTTTTGGTTCCTGTTCGGCGAGAATCGCTAGCTCCGAGGCCATTTTGTTGGCTTCCTCCTCGAGTTTTGTCCTTTCGACTTCGCAAGCTTTGAGCTCCTGTGTCTTCGTGCGTCCCTCCTTCTCGATACTGGCAACCTTCCCTTCGAGCTCTCCCATGGCAACGGCGCCCGCGTTTGCTTTCTCCTTGAGGATGTTCAATTCACTCTCAGCAACAGCAATCTGCGATTGCTTCTGGTTGATTTTCTCCATCCACGGCTCAATGGCCTTCTGCTTGACGGCAATCTTGTCAGAAAAGGCTTGCGTCTTGCCTTTGAGACTGTCTCGGATCCGGGCCAGCTCAGCTTCCTCAACCTTGACCTGTTCCTCCAACTTGGCAACCTCTCGAGTGCGGGCTTCAATATCCCTATTGTTCTCTTCAATGGTCTCGTCGGCATCATTGATGGCATTTTGGGCATTGTCGATGACTCGTTGGAGCTTCTTTCTTTTATCAACCAGGAACTTGCGCTTCTCGTCGCATTTGACGCGCTCTTGCTCAAAGCTGACCAGCTCCTTGACAAGCGCCTGGGTCTGTTTCTCATGGAGTTCAACTTCCTTGCTTCCCTTGGAATATTGCTTCTCGAGATCCTTGATAAACTGCTCACTGCCCTGATGAATCCTCAGTTCTTCATCGAGCAGTGCCTGCATCTGACTAACAGCTTCCTTGGTGACGGTGATGTTGCCGTTGCACTCGTGAATGAAAAGCTGATACAGAGCCGACTGCTTCAAGGTCAGCTCGTTCTCCTCCCGGACAAAAGCGAGAGCCTTGTCTTTCTTGTCCTCGAGGCCGTTTTTCTCCTTTTCGACATGCTGAACACGTCCGCTCTTCTCCGCGCACACCTCGTTGAGGGTTTCGACCTCGGCGGCCGACTCCTCAATTGGAGCCTTGTACTTGGAGGTTCCAATAATGTCTTCTAGATACTCCAGCAAACCATCTTCATGCTCGTTGGCAGCCTTGGACTTCATTTGAGCGATGGACTCCACTTCTCCTTGCAAAATCAAGAATCGTTTGTGATCCAAATCAACCCCATGGTCCTTTAGTAAAGTCGTCACAGTCGTGAAGTCGGATCCTTTCCCATTAATGAAATACTTGCTTGTGTTGTTGCGGAAAGCTTTTCTTGAAATAATGAGTGTCGAATTGGGGATGGTCTCGGGGCCATCGGGCTTGTCAATGACTTCGTGAAAGTGGACCTCGACTTCACAGTATTCCAGGTTCGGGTGTTGTGCGGAGTTGTGAATGAGGGCCGAGATTTTGCCTTGACGCATTTTGCTGGCTCGGAAACCGAACACGAAGAGCAGGGAATCAATGACGTTGGATTTTCCCGAGCCGTTTGGACCAACGACGGATGAAAACGAGGCGTGGAAAGGACCGACTTCCTGGCGCCCCGCGTAGCTCTTGAAATTGTTCAACACCAAATGAGTCAAGACAATTCTTGATTTCGAGGAAGGCTCCTCAGCAAAAGGAATGACGGCGGTGCGAGATTTTAGGACAATGTCCAGGGGGTTGTCCATTATTGTGTCGAGAGGCTTGATCGGTTTCACTGTGGCCGGTGTCTCGTCCGTATTGTGACCTGTGTTCACACTGACTGCTGTAATATCTGCCAGCGGTACGCTATTAAGATGCGATGCCTCAGGAGACGCCGACCTTTTCAGTGTGGGAGGCACCACTTCCTCTGCGTGGGCTGTGGAAGCTCGTGAGGCAACGCTGTAGCGCTTCTTTGATAACGACTGCCTTGGAGGTGTTTGGGGGTCCTGCTGTATCGTCATGTCCGCAACAGCAGCCTGAATCGATTCAGGACTTCCCTCAAGCTCATCAGGCTCCATTGTTGCTCTTGAAATTTTCTTGACGCGCGAACGTCGGGGAACTGAGACTAGCGAGGAGTCAGGTGCAACAGACGACCGCGCACTGCGAGTCTGGCGTCGGTAAGCCCTCGATGGTTCCGGTGTGTATTCAACTTCCTCGTCAGCGCGTACTCGAGTCGTGTTGGCAATCTCGTCTTCGTCGTCGGAGTCAACAATAGCAGCCCGTCTCGTTGCGGCGCGCCTGGATGGCCGCGTCGGTGCCGTTGCCGACATGCTGTGCGTGTTGCCGTGTGTGCCTCAGTGTAGATGAAGAGGCGGTTCGAAAAGGACGATGTCGAGGTATGGCAATGTGTCGACCTTGCAGACGGCGTACTGTTCCTGTTGTCTTCTTTCTCGGGAACAAGCTGAAGGCTCTCGTTGACAGAACGTTTCAACTTGCGACCAAGGTGACTGTGAGCAAAGATAGAGGCGGAGTACTCCGTAGGAGGTATCTTTGGCCCCCGCGTGGCAGCGGGCGGTTTGTTTGGAAATGTCCCAAACGGGTCGGATGTAAACAATTCAGCACAGCCTTGCGCGGCTTTCGTGCTGAGCCACACCACCAGACGTTTCGTTGGCAGCATGCGCCACATGGATGTGACCACTGACGAGTCACGAGTCACGACGCGAAGCAAGTTGAGACAACTTCGCTGCGTCGTGAAACTGTACATACACATACATACATACCTGTATATTTTTGTCTCGATTCCACGAAGTCCATTCGAACAAGCCGTTCGATAGCTTTTGTCACAAGGAAAACGACAAGCTTTAAACATGTTTGACCATACATCCTTCTCTGACGTCTTCGTCACCGAAGAAGGCCAACTCCCCTACGACCGCAACCTGCACCAAGAGATTGAAGCTCATCGCAAACATGCCGAGGGCACATTATTCATCGATCGAGTGCTTCAAGCACTAGGTATCGTAAGGGGTAAGCAGGACTATCTCCAGGGCAATCTTTGATCAAATAAACAACTGTCTCTAACATAAGATTCGGAACATCATCAGCGAGAGTATATCCTCCCAAGAACGAAACCGCGCTGCGGCAACTACATCAACTGATATGTGACGCCGGCATGGCCCTGCACCATAAACTCACAATCTTCTACTACATGCTTCTCGATTACGACGATATGAATAACGACGTTCACGTGTCTGAGAACTTTGCGAGCGTTTCTGGCATGCCTGCTAATTACCAGCTGTTCATGAAGGGCTTGTGGTACCTGGACAGACAACACTATTCGGTACGTCCTTGCAGCGACATGCGCACGCAGTTTTCCTGCGCCCTTCTTATTTCGGGGGCAAATGCTCCAGAATACTGACACGGTGAACTCTTCTCACAGCGAGCCCTCGAATATGTTGCGCATCCGTCGTTGAAACCCGATTTCGCGGACGACATCATCGTCACGCTCGTCAAGCGAGCATCTGACAACGACTATGAGCTCGCCCTATCCTACTTCAACTCCGTGCAACCGATACTCAAGACACAAGAGGCCCTCGAACTACTCTTCGATGCCATGGCTAAAACCAACGTCACAGAAGCGCTCATGTACTCGCGCGCACAACCTCAACACACTCGGGAACAGCTTTTCCGCCGATGGGTGTCAGCGGTTCTGGACGGTAGTCGCACTGGAGAGGAGCTGTCTAGTCGCGCGAGCGAGCTGGCATTCATACCGCTTGATGCCTCAGAAGAGCGCTGGTTTGAGGAATATCTCACTGCAGGAGAAGGGAGGCACTTGAAAGGGGCCAAAGACACACTACTTATTCGAAAGATTGCGTGTGACAGGTTCGATGAGATTGGCCGGTTTCGCTCCAGCGGTGGCCAATGGGCTTCAATTTTGGACGGGATCAAGGCGGGCACTGGGGTTCAGAATGAGTAGGTGCTGCTGCACGGTGCACCGCGGCATTTGATTATGTGGGTATAGCGACGGCGTTGGAGATTTTTATACAAGAAGCACAAGATGGATTGTTTCGAAAGAAAGAGAAAGTTGCACCGACGAATAGCGCAGCCAGCGGGCTGTGACAAACAGACATCACTCGGTCGCTATGTGATGTATGTATGTCAACATGGTCGCATAAGCCAGTATCAGTATCACTTCAAGCTTGTAGGATAAGCCGTCGAATCGCGTCGATGGCCTCACGGTGCCGTAGGTAGGTAGAATCGGTACATTGCAGCGTCCAGCTCTCTTGCAAGAGAGCCCATCCACTCGGCTTCTCAGCCGTCGATATTGAACGATACCTCGATAACGCTGCCACAACTCGTGCCGAGGACGAGTCGAATATGCAATTGGATGCCAAGCTATTTTGACGAAGAAGACGAGGAACGGGGGAGAAAGACGGACCCCTCACTGTAGGTTGATCTGAAAAGGCGGCTTGAGTTTTGGTCAATTGTGCAGCACGGAAAGTACATCCGTTTCTATTCACCAAACACGGCTCTGTACAACTACATACATAATAGAAGCTACATGACTACTTCCACAACAGAGCTATGTATACCATGATAATTCAGCAAACATTATTTAATTGGTCTCTCCCAACATAAGAGTAAAATTCCCAGCAACACGCCTATTCAATGCAAAACTCATTCATCGCTACGTGCTAAGCATGTCACAGATTGTCCGTCTTTGTAACGAAGTCCCATTTGGCCAAACCCAGTCGTCACCGAGCCCTCCTGCGAGGCTGCTAACTATATGCCGACGTCGGAAGTAATATAAATACAGGCAGCGTAAATATGGTAGGCCTTTCACGTCATACCACGACTGAATGGCGGTCGCCCATTACGCGCTTTCGGTGCTCTGACTTCCCGTACATGTCTTGCGTGCACAGTAAAACTCCAAGGCTTGTCAAGCCACCATTGCCCGTTCATATGCTTGAGGTAGGTGCGCCACCACTGTGCATTTTGACTACCCAGAAATATGAGGTAGCTGTCATCATCCGCATGGAGCTTCCTGGCGAATGCTTGCAGCCGCTCCTTGGCTGAGAGTCGCCGCTCCTCGTGCCGCAGATTATCGAGCTCGTCAGCCTGAAACCCTGGGTCAATTACCGAGTCTACTTCGCGTACGATGTGCAGTGTTTGTCGGATAGGCCTTATCGTCCGTGGAAACCAGCGCTGTAACGGCCCGCCGTTGCTAGTGCGCGTCCTTTTCTCTCTGGGTGGGATGGAGGCACTGTCGGACAGAAATCTGCGCCGCCCAAAATCTTTGGCTTTGTAATAGTGCACCTCGTCAATCAGGTTCGTGTTGAGCCACATGTTAACCATCTTGTCCATGGTAGAGTTGAGGTCTGAATTTGTCTGATGGAGGTCACTTGCATAGACTATTTTGAATGTCATGAGCTTAAACTCGAGCTCAAGTAGATGCAGTTGGAGACGCATGATGGGCTCATCGCCTAGAATGAGGCTGTCTCCAATCTTGGGGGTTGGCTTGATTAGGATACCAATGCGGTGGCTCTTAGCCGAGTTGTTTGATGAAGATACCACCGAATCATGCGATTGAATCAATGGCGAATGACTGATTTCACGGAGCATGCTATCTGTCCGATGAGCATTGCGGGCATAGTTCACGCAGAGGAAGAAGTCCTGGTAGACCCTTCCGGCCAGGATGGTCGGCTGCTGTCGGAGAGTCTCTCTGGCGCGTTGCGCTGCGATGTGGAAATCGAGACCATTGACAAGCAAATTGTCGTAAAACGCGTGGACATAGGTTGTCACCGTTTTCCAGTGAACGTAGAACCACATGGCCGAGACGTTAGAAATACCATATCGTAGAAAAAGGTGAGCCAGATTGGTCGCAGAACTAGATCGATTGTACGCCGAGAGGCAAGCATTGAGCACGACATTTTCGATCCGGAATCGGGACAAAACTTCTGCAACATCTTCCGCCTTGGCCAGTCGAGTCTGCGGAATTGAGAAGTCCATCTCAGCTGGAACATGTTTCCTCGCCAACAGAAGCCATGGAACCATCACACCAGCCCTGGTTCGCCGTAGTTAGCTCGTGACCGCAGTAGATAAGGTCATTGAGTATGGAAGTGAAGGGAACTCCCTGACACACTTACTCGTCACGCATGATGCGCCCGTGAAGATCCAAATGAATCAGATTGAACGTGACATTCTGTTCCGATCGCAAATTTAGATGACGCTCCAATTCCTCGAGGCTACCAGGCCTTACGATCTCGAGGGTCAGGCGACTTCGAAGCTTCTTTTGCAGATTCATCAGCGGCCATTGGGCCAAGTCAGGCTCTGGATCACGTTCTGCTCCTGTTCGACTGAAGTCACGCGCAATTACAAGCAGAATTTTGAAAGTGGCACTTAAATCTGCTTGCATTGCCGCCAGTCGCTGCACAATCGGCGGTGACCGAAGGCCTCGACGAGACGGGAAATCGCTGACTCTGGTCACGCGCAGGCGCAACTTGGGCAAATGAGAAATCTGAACTGACTCTAAAAGCTCCCACGCAAGACAGTGAATACCCCCCGCGACTTTATTTTTCTGATTGTTATCGTAGTGCTCCACCACGTAAATCTGGGCTTCTGGATCATTTGCATCATTGCCCGAGCCAGGGGAAAATATTCTCGTCTGCTCTTTCAACTGATCAAATAGTGCCCTGCCGTAAGCTCGGATTCGGTCTTCGGCGAGAGAGACTTCGTCCAAATTGTCTGCTCCCGAATCTAATCCGACATCAGGACCCAAGCCCTGAGCTCTCTCGCGCAGACGGTCTGAGCTCTGTAGATAGTCCTCAAAGACTGTCTTATAGTCTGCCTCAATAAACGGGTCTTGAATGTGGCTCGTAGTGGGTGCACCATCATTGACTCGAATCGAAACTTTCCATTCTCGCCTTCTTGTCTCGTCTTCATCGTCCGCAGCGGATGATGGCGTGGCTAGAGCATGGTCTTGGCATTCAGAAGGGTAAGAGCGGATGTAAATAACGTTCATCTCCTCAGTCCGGCCAGTTGTGCCGCCGCTGTCGAGACGGTGGGTGAGAGTGTGCAGTCTCTGGCTTTTGGGTGTGATGGTTGCATATTCTGGCAAATTCCGCAGCTTTCGCAGCTTGCGCTTTCGAATGAGGGACAGGATTTGGCAGGGATCCAGGGCCAAAGATAGATGATGCCGACAGCGTCGCAATATCAGGCAGACCGATGATCCCCCGGCCAACTGAGATGTATAGCTAGGCGAGCTTATCGAGGGACGCGGAAGTAGTACAAACAGCTGATCTAACAATCTCGTGAGCTTCTGAGCTTATGTATGCTTAGTGGAAGCTGTTTGAATGCCGTGATACCGCGGATGGCGTGTGGCAACAAGCGTTGCATGCATCTGTAAAGCAGTCCACGTAAAGGCCCCTCGATGGAGACGGAAGAACTTATGTTTGGAGACAAGACCTGCTGGACTACAGAACGGTCCAGTTACGTTGCGAATTTCGAGGACAGATCGTGAGAAACAGGACAGAAGAGGCGCAGGAGAACTACGAAGGAACAGAAGAGAGATCGAAGCAGCGCCCGCCTACGTTAATATATGAGACCGGCCGAATAACCAGGAGGTCGGGTGATCACACTTGCTCGCCTCTCGTGCTGCTCGGCAGTTCAAGACGAAGTATTGCCATGTATGAATCATGTGGATAAGATACCTTGACGTTCTTGCTGCGCGCCTTCCACCTGAGCATTTTGCATTCGCACAGGACGGTGCAGAAGAAGGCGCGACACAACGCTGCAGTCTGCCGAGATGCACCACGTGCCTCGACGGTACATTTTGGGAAAGAGCGCGGCTCCTTCTCCTTCAAATCATCATTCGATCTCATACGCGGTTCGGGCTCGGCGTTAAAAGAGACACTTTGGAACATGATATAGGAGATGCTCTGGGAGATGCGTTCTTTGCCCTTATGGACATCGCGACTATGGACCACAGAGGCGTAGAGGCGAAAGTCGTGACAAAAAAAAAGATGAGAACCATCGGCACGCTCGGCAATTGTCAGGTGGGTGAGTGGCGCGACGGTGGCAGCTGAGGCCTGGCAGGCAGGTGATGTGCCAGCCGGTAGGTAGGTAGCAGGAGGTATGTACAGTGCCTCCGGAAAAATAACGCCCAACACCACATTGGACCCATAATGAATCACCACACCTATTTATTTCACTTTTTCGCAGTCTGGCCATTTAAAATGTCA
>SRQH01000035.1:0-79058 GCA_018360345.1 Claviceps sp. LM84 group G4 | reverse complement strand
GACAAGTTTGACGAAAGACGATTTCTTTTGCGGACCCGACCGTGATGTTTTCGCGTGGGTGTGTGGGTGTGTGCCAATCGAGCCTACTAACCGAATTCGGCCATAGTACCCTTCTTTGTGGATCTACATCGTCGGGTGGGTACATCGCCGAATACGGAGTAGTTAGACTCCTGCCGCACAGCCCACTGCAGCGCACTGCAAGTCTGCAACACAACTGCAGTGCTGCACACAGACCGTGGCGGCCCTGACAGACAGGTACCTACAGGCTACAGTTGGACAGGCAGCCGGCCAGCACTTCCCCCACTCTCACTCACCCCTTCTCCTCTGGATTCGTGCTCAGCACCAACCCGCCTTTCTCCTCTATCCTGCTTTGTGTTGGCAGCCAGACTTGGTTGCAACGCCGACCTTTTCTCACCATCCCCTTTCCTTCGTGTTTCTCAATCGATGCTGCACTCACCGCTGCTTTCACGCTTCTCTCTTTGTTTTCCTTTCCCACCCGTCGATTGAGCCGCTTCTAGGACCGACATCGCCTGCCTTGAGCTCTCCCGTCACCACAAACACTATCGTCTTCTCACGCTCTCTGTCTTGTATTCGAAATACCGCGTTTTTATGACTGCACTCTGCGACTCCTACCGATCACAAAGCATCGTCGTTACTGCATTCGCATTTGCCGCGCCAGCGCCTGCGTAATTGCATCTTCCCAGTTTAATAATATTTCTCCCCTTCCGGATACGACCCCCACACGGGTTGTCACCGCGCCTTTACCCGCGTCCTCCGATTTGCGTACGCTCATCGGCTGCACCTTCTGACCAGACCGCGATCCACTGGTTTTGCGTCCAACGATCGGGTATACAAACACCGCCGGGCTGTTCTTGGGTCACTCTTCTTCTGTTTCTTGGCCCGGTCGCGATAACACTGTTACTCCCAACTTGGGTTCAGCATCCTGGCAGCCGCCGCTCGATGTTGTGTGAATTTAATACTCGAGCGATTGACCCGAGATAGACACCCTGCCGCGCCCATCACGCAAGCGAAATACTGAGCTCCCCGTTTATCTCATTCTCGCCACTATTCTCAGAAGGATTTGCTCGCATCACCAAATATCGGCATTGAAACCCATATGCGACCGAGCTGTGTCTTGTAACGGGCTTTACAAAAGCCACCATGTCGACTCGGCCGAACCTGCTCGACTTACGAGCCGGCTCGCACTCTACCGCAGCGTCGCCTGTATCGAAGCCCCTGCGATCACCGCGAATCCACATTGCTGGCGAAGTGCCACCAGAACTATCACCTCTGGATGCGTTTGCCTTACAGAGCCGGCTGTTGGCTAAACAGTTGCAGGAGTGCAACAAAGATGGAAACAGAATGAGCAGACTTCCCCCACTCACCATGGAATCCCCTTTAGTTCTGCAGGGTCGATCAGATTACTTCCGGTCCATGTCGGCAGAATCTTCCACTGACGACTTCGAGCCCCCCGAACTTTCGTCACGCTGTGGCATCAAAACCGAAATCGAGGACGCTTTCGCCAATATTGAACGGCCCAGATCCACGCACCCTAGAATGAGTCGCGTTACATCGTCGCCTGATACCGACGATGCACCTGCTGTGCCGGACTTTTTCCCTGACGAGCTGCGAGGGAGATGGAGAGATGATGCTTCAGCACAGGATAAGGGCGAATTCGGTGCGCGCCACGATCGCTCACCATCACCAATCCTCAGCGATACTCAATCCCAATATGAAAAGCCCTTCCCAGTCTCGCCGATTCTTTCAAGCGCACGATCTCGCACTGACTTGCAGTGGCAAGGCGCTCGCTCTCCGGGATCGCCAGGACGTACGAAACAGGAAAATTTCGACGAGCTAGGCCTTGCGCCACCGCCGTCGCTTTTTAAGAAGCGTTCCTCCAGCGCTCTCTCGTCTGTTGTTCCACAAGACGATGAGACCAGCAGTAGTTTGGGAAGTCCTCGAAAGCTGTCCTCGACAAGTATTGCGTTGGCCAGCCCGATGCCTTCGCCTGCCTTGAGCTCATCCTTCAGAAGATCGCCATCTATCGCATCGGATTCCTCTGCTCTGCCACGACCCTCCTTTAACTTCTCGAGACCCATTAGCCGAGCTGGCACGCCTACGTGGGACATGCCTGCTCGGCAGGCTTCCTCAGACAGCCAGCCCTCTTCGTTCATTCTAGCCGATGACACGGTACACACGCCAGTTAGCATGCACAGCGAGGCATTCTTAGACCAACAAGCCGACGATGGAAAGGGGCTTGCGTCATCTTACATCTATTCCAAATTCTCTCTTCCCAGGGGCAAGTCTCTCCAGCGATCCCGGTCCAATGACAACGCCTCAGTGGCCTCCGCTCAGTCAGAGTATCCTACCGTCCCAGCGAGAAACACCAGTCGATATCCCCTCGGTGCCGCGCCCCCGTCTCCGCCAACGCGCCCGTCGAGTTCATCTGCCCGAACTGTGCCGGATGATGCGATGAGCACCATGAGCAGCATGACCCGACCCTCAGTGGATGGCGGCAAAACGAGTGCTGACGGATCCAGACTCGGGGCCCCTGGCCTTTCACCCTCTCATCATCGTCCATCTACCGAGATGGCTCGTCCATCTGAAGACGGGCCAAGGGGACGACCACGCACTTCTGCTGGACCGCACGACCCGTCGCGAGGCAGGACGCCCGCCTCGACGACCACGAGCGATTCTGCCAGCACTATCCGCCCACCACCTACCCCCAGATCGTTGGTTCCCACGGCATCCGAACTGACTGCAGAAGAGCATCTAGCCAAGGGAATCAAGTGTCACGAGAACGGCTCCCTGAAGGAGTCAACATATCACCTCAGACTAGCTGCGCGACAGAACAATCCGACGGCCATGCTGCTATACGCGCTGGCGTGCCGGCATGGCTGGGGCATGCGCGCGAACCAGAAAGAAGGTGTGGAATGGCTCAGAAAAGCCGCCGAGTACGCTAGCATCGAAATTGCCGGCGATGAAGACCAGGCCAAAGAGGGTCGTGCGCCTCCCACTGATGTCGTGGAAAGGAGAGCACGCAAAGCCCAGTTCGCTCTGAGCATTTACGAGCTCGGCGTTTCTCACATGAATGGATGGGGAATCGAGCAAGATAAATCTCTTGCGCTGCGGTGCTTCGAGATTGCAGGAAGTAAGTCATGTTATTGTCTTCTGAAGTGGTACGCCCGAGAATGAAGACTAATTTGCGTCCGTGTAGGCTGGGGTGATGTCGATGCTTTGGCTGAGGCAGGATTCTGCTATGCGCAGGGTGTAGGCTGCAAGAAGAATTTAAAGAAGAGTGCTGGGTTCTATCGTATGGCTGAGGCGAAGGGCATGAGTATGGTTGGGAATAGCTGGTTAGTACTACTTGGTGCTTGCGAAGTTGCTCGCCTCCCTCCCCCATCTACCGTTTTATTTTATTTTATTTCCACATGAAATTATTATTCTCTACACGCTTGCAAGACACGAAGCTCATACCTCTTAGGATCCATAAATCCAAATACAACGACACCGAAAAGGACAAGAAGAAGGCCCGCAGCAAGTCTCGCACAAGGACTATGTTTGGCCTTAAATCCTAAGACAGCCTTGGAGACAAACTACTGGGCTTAGAAACAACATTACGACCATGACGGCTTCTCTTCTTTTACATCTCACAGCCTATCCGCTTTAGACGGAGTTTTAAAACATTCAGCCTTGTTTTTTCGATTGTTTCCTGTGTCGGCTTTTTTTTTTGGCAGACTTTTTTGCGAGTGTTTCTGTCTCGTTCTGTTTCCTAGATGTTGTTGTTGTTGATAGGGGGAAGAACTAGTGGCGTGTCTTCGATGGGTGTCCTGTTCAACAGAGTATATGTTGCTACTGGTGACCGAACGCACCTGTTTAGCTGTTCTTGTGGGAAATGAAGTGGTTCGTGAGGTTCGTTCGTCTCGGCGAGAACTAGACTAGCAGAGACGCAGAGACGGGCGCGGCATGATGCTTTTGTTAATTTCCTTTCTTCGAGGGAGGATATTTTTGCTTTTTTTTTTTAATTCCCTTCTTCATGACGCTCGCCCTTGACAAGGACTTTTTTTTCTCCTTTCTCATTTTTACTTTCTTCTTCTTTGTCTACGCATCACCAGGCCTGGAATAGGGAAATAGTGATGCGTTACAGATGTTAACATTTTATTCGGATGTGCTCATCCATCCCTTTTCAATACTTTGTTCATTCATCTATGGAAGAACATATTCTCGCTTTCGCTCCTTTATTCTATTTATTTTCTATTTTCTCTTTGTTTTTCCTCTTCACCTCTTCTTCTTCTTCTACCCATTCACTCTTTGTCTTCTTTATATTGTAGCAGACAAGGAAGAATATAGTTCTCGGCTATTGCCGTGCTAGTTTCGGTGTGCTCCTAAGCTTGAGGGTCTTGTATGTACTTGAGACTGTGAAGAATGAATCAACTTTTTGCTGGTTTCACTAAGCTGTCGGGAGCGTCTGTAAATAGCAGTCCCATTAGTCCCATCTGCGTAAGTGAGTCAATCAGATTAGACCAATGGACTTGTCCAGAGGGTCCTTGGGTGTCGATATCAGCGATCATGCAATGCAGGTTACAATCGTCATGCATTGACGTAGCATTGTGCTCTGTTTGGTTGGAGAAGAGTATGTATAAGATTTGCTGAGTAGGCAGTCAGAAATTTCCTACATGTTGCATGACATGCCGCCCTCAAGCTCCCCCCCCTACTAACATAATGAGGCAACAATAAAATAATTGCAAAGTCTCTGCGTATTTCGAGTTTTACGCTTGTGAACTTCTTGGCACGAGAAACATAACATCAGCATCAGCATAAGTGATTCGTATTTGTACGGCCGTATCTACTACTGTATCAAGTATCCCTAACTTCCAGCAGCTACTTTGACCTTCCCTCAATGTTGTCCTCTAACCCTCGCACGTCCATCTCACAAATCCACATCCATCTTTTCTCCCTCCATGGGCACCTCCTCAACACTCACATACCGCCCAATCTCATTCTTCTTGATAATCTTCTCGTTAAGAACAGCCGTCGTGCCCTTCGGGTAGAGGTAGCTCTGCAGCTTAGCGCTCTTCTCATTCGGTTTAATGAAATTCCTCTTCAGGGTCGTCTTGTCCTTGGTAATGATGGCGACATCGACATTAGACCCAGAACCCAAATCGTTGAAGATACCCGACAGGATGGCCTCGCTGCAGAGCTTTACGGCACCCTCTTGCGTCAGGTTAGGCGTCCACTGCGTCTCAAAGACACTCATGGCAGCTAGACTGCCGCTGCCCATGGTCACATAGGGGAGCTTGTCAGTGCTACCGTGGGCATGCACGGTGAAGAGGTGCGTGCCTGTGGGATCACACCCCGCGACGACGAGGTAGGCGCCAATGTGGCCCTGGTATCGGAAGAGGTGCTGCTTGAGCAGGGTCATGCAGGTGACGACGCGGGGCTTGCGGCCTGTGGACAGGGAATGTAGCTCCAGCTGGGATGAGATGAGCGCGGTGGTGAATTCGGTGTCGGCCGCGGTGCCGGCTCCTGCGCACCAGATCTGGGGGGAGATGTAGTGAAGCTTTTCGCAGTTCTTGTCGGCGACGATGGGGCCGGATGTGGCGCGGGTATCGGCAGCGATCTATATGGCGAGGCGCACGCGGTCAGTATTAGGAAAGGCTTACTTGCTTTGATGTTTCCTGTAAAAGTGCAGTGATTTACGCTGGGGAGCTGTAGACTGGGAACAATAAAGCATATGACAATGTATTGAATATGTAGCAACAGTATCCATATAAGATGTGTGAATACGTACAACGACACCACCGTCAAAGAGACAGCCTACGATGGTGGTACCTGTGCTGGTGGCCTTTGGCAGGGGAATACCCTGCGCGTGCAGCGCCACATTGCGGTTGTAGTTTGAGAAATCGAAGCCGGGCATCGTGAGGCAGACTTGTCGTCGTCGTCGTCGTCGTCGATGGTCGGCGTGGCAGGTTGTCCACTGCGTTACACCGAGCTGACGAGTGTGTGATCGTCGTGTCGAACTTTGCAGCTATTACCAGTCGAATTGAACGGCACGATTACCGGGCGAGAAACGAAGGACGAAGACGGGTAAAAGCGTTGTGGTCGATGGCTTTCGTTTTGGCAGTGAGGCGTGGAGACGTGGTTGCTGGATGACGAGGCTCAAAGCTGCCTTCAAGATCCAGCAGCTGAGAGCTTGCGCCGTTATTATGGACTACCTGCCTAGGTACCTATGGTGCCGGTGACAGTGCTCACTGCTGCGTCGGAAGTTGGGACCCGCTTGCTGCTCCAGCACGCGACATGATTCGTGCCTGCGTCGAGGCGGCAAACTTCCCTTCCTTGGGTGGGCATCACGTGCTGAGCATAGCAGTGGCTGCTGCAAGGCAAAGCTTCCAAAAAAGCTGAGTTGTGAACTTGTGATCAACATCCCACGCGCGCATTATATCAAAAGCGACCCAAGAATCGGCTGTCACCATTTCATCTCCTCTTCTTCTTCATACGGGACATCGCACCACCATACTTTCGGATCTCGCCGGTAGAATCCACATTAAAACTTAACGGCCAAGAGAGCGCACGCCAACGCAACCTTTGGCCGAGCACCACACCCAGCCTCGTCGTTTCTGTTATTTTCTTGCTTCCTCTTTCTCGCCTGACGACTTGCTGTAGCTCACGGCTTTGCAGCAAGGGGGCAGTCACCAATAAATCGTCGTGGCACGATTAACACAGTCGGTGCCCGCCCCGCGAGACGCTGCACAAAATTAACTTCATTCCATAATATTGCTCCTGCTCGTTCAGCCATTGCCGCGAACATGTTTGGAAATACACGTCCCGCCTCGAGCGAAAATAGCACAGGGCCTAACTTGGAATCTATACAAACAGAGGTAAGGCGGGCGGGGAGACACTCTGCAATGAATGCTCACTTATCTTGCACGAGCACTGACATGGTCTCCAGTGTCTTGGCTTCTCGCCTCTAGGCGGGGAAGCGACAGTTCGCCTCACCACGCCATGGACGTCCCCCCCCTCAGACACGGCATCACTTCTTAGTATCGCATCTCGAAGAGGTCTTGTTGCTGCCGCCGGCCCTGACCAAATCATACTTGCGACGACAGAATCCGTTCGAAAGGCATTTGCTTCCCCAAAGCAAGGCGAGTCGGATGTTCGCGCCTTTGAACCTCAGCTTAGGATCCCTGCCCCCATGGTTATTTCGCATTTGACCTTCACAGCGGACGAAAAGTATCTCGTCATGTCGGCGGTGTCCGGCGGCGGTCTTGCAGTATATGAAGTGCAAAGTCTTGTCCAGGGTTCTTCAAATACTGCGTTCGAGCTATCAACCCAAGGAGAGTCTCTTCGATCACTGGTGCCTAATCCAGCCGCGGATAGGGCCGAATTTTGTGCTGTTTTGACGACCAACGGCAACCTGTGCATGGCTAATTTGAAGGATCGAACACTGAGCAATCCGCTCAAGACTAATGTGAGCTGCTTGAGTTGGAGTACCAGAGGCAAACAGCTATGTGCTGGTATGGGCAACGGCTCAATCTGCCAAATGACCCCGGACGGGCAAGTCAAAGCCGAAATTAGTGGCCCTCCCATTTCAATATCTATCTATGGTATGTGACCCAAATCCCGTCTCTTTTGGTTCGTCCCACTGACATGGAAACTTCTTAGTCTCTACTCTCACATGGCTGGAAAACAACGTCTTTCTGGCCTATTACTCCACGAGCCGCAACATTTCGCCCCCGAGCTCCATGCTCATGATGATCACGCGGGACCCGGCTACATCATCTTGCCTTTTCCAGAGGATGAATGATCCTGTGGAGCCGTATGAACCTCGCAAGGCACCCCTCCATTCTATACTACGTCTACGGGAGTTTTCCGACGTACAAGATTTTCTGATGGTAGCGTCCACGGCATCGACGGATATTGGTGTCCTGACCAATTCCAAGACGCCTTTATCTCGGGACAAGCCCGCGCAAAATATCACGAATGTTTTGACAACGACCGAGATCATGCAGGACACGAGACGTGCGGCTCTGCCCATTACAACTGACACCATGGAAGAATCAGTGCCCATTGGCGTTTCCCTAGATCTTTCAGGCAAAGAGAAGGTCTTGAAGCCCATACCATCGGTCGACGAGATAGACTGGTCCCCGGGACCTCTGCCTGGGTTGTGGGTGCTCACTCACTCTGGTGTTTTGTGCTCTTGGTGGGTCGTATATGATGCGGCAATCAAAAGCGGACAGACCTATTCCGGATTGGCGGTGATGGAAAACACAGCTGCGTCGACCATGACAACAACACCCATCAAATCTGCTTCGTCCTTTGCCGGCTCGAATAATAGTCCCTTCGGATCATCAACTACTCCTACCGCCACTCCGATGGGATCGAATTCTGCACTTGGTGCTTCTCCCGGGCGCGCGCTCTTTGGCTCGGCTTTTACCCAACGCAACAACATTGGTTTTGCGCAGCTCGCCCAGCTGGGGACTGACAATCCTCCTTGGGCGTCCAGTTCTGCGCCCAACGCGCAAAATGCGTCAAATTCCGCGTTTGGTCAGTCGTCGTTTTCGACCCCTACCAGTGGAGCTAGCAATCAGAACACGTCTAGCTCTGCGGCAGGTCCAACGTCGACACCAGCGACCTTTGGGAGTGCTTTCGGAAGCGCAATGCCCAGCTTCGCTTCATCTTCAGGGCAGGGGTTCTTGTCCCTTGGAGTCAATACCGGTAATGCGGGAGTGTTTGGGAGTGGCACTAAATTTGGCGCGGGCTCCTTTGGTACCCCCGATGAAAATGCAACTTCCTCAATGATGATGTCCCCCGCTCAATCAGAACAGTCGAGTGGTGCTTTTGGAACGACATCATTCAACACGATGCAAAACCAGTCTAACGATGAGCCGTCCCAAACAGGCGGACCAGGCACGTTTGGATCTGGCTTCTTATCCTCTCTGCAGGATGCTGCTACCGAAAAGAGTGGAGAGGCGGCAGCTGCTACTGATGACGAAGCTATGGATCTCACCGAGTCAATAGAGCTGCCTCCGCAAACCCAGCAAAGCCAGTCGTTCGCTTCTCCCTTTTATCAGGAATCCACTACACCAATGACGACGCCCGCACCTCCAAGGTTCAACTTTGCGTCATCAGACTCTAACACATCCCCGTTCGCACAAGCGGTCAGAACGGAGGCATCACCCAGCAGCCTGTTCGGCGGCACGCCACAAGAGACGCCAAAACCCGGAGGGTTTGGACTGCTTGGTTTTTCCAAGGCTGCCGATTCGCCTGCGACGGAGCCGAAAATCAAGCGCGAGGAAGACGAGAACGCGCAGCTCCCGTCTGATTCTACGACAAATACTCCAGTTCCGGCCCAGAAACCTACGACGAATGCTGGATTGCAGAAAGAGCCCGAGGCCAATGTCACTTCTGAAGATGCCCCCTTGCCACCTGACTTCTCTACATCGAAGAACTCTTCTACTAGAGTCGAGGAGGAGGAGATTACCCCTCCGTCGCCGGAATCAAATGAGCCATCTGATGCTCCTTCGGACTTTGAAGAAGCAGATGACGGTGAATTTGACTCAGACGAAGGCTCAGAAGAAGCATCAGAAGGAGCATCAGAAGGCAGCGGAGTAGACGTTGCGAAGGAGCTCGGTCCTAGCCAGGATGAGACGAAGGCATCCACACCTCGAAACCCTTTTGCTGCTGCAGCGGAAAAAGGTCCTTTAGTCGGCGAGGCCAGTCGCGGAGCGCCGCAGTTCCCCAAACCGAACCGTACCGCTCCTCGATCGCCTAGTCCTCTGCGTAAAATTGTGCCACAGGAAGAAACAGTGGGGGCTCGGAAATCACACAGTCGTCCAAGAAAAAGCTCCATCGTTGCCAGTAAAGCAAAAATGCCGGCGGCGGAGAGCGACTTTGTGCTTCGCCAGAGGCGGATTAGGGAACGAAAGGAGGCCGAGGAGACGCAGGCTCTTGTGGATGAGGAGGACGAAGAGGTGCAAAAAGTGCTTAGCACGGACGTCAAGGGCACGTTGAATCTGGATGAGTTCATCGCACACTCGAATGTGTTGCCGCCAGCCAAGGATACTATACCCGCTCAAGTCGAGGCTGTATACCGCGACATCAACGCCATGGTGGATACCCTTGGTCTCAATGCGCGAGCAGTCCAGGCATTTACCAAGGGCCACAAAGAAGAGGCTGCCGAGGACGGGCGAGGCAAGGAAGACCTTGAAACACCCGAAGGCTGGGTTTTGTGTGAGATTGACGACTTGGGTGACTTGCTCGACAATGAGCTTCATGCTGACCTGGAAGATGGGCGAGTGCAAGATTTGCAGAAGAAAGTGGAGGTCTGCCAGGATCTGTCGCGCGACATGCAGCGGCTGCGCGCCAAGCAACAAGATCTCAAGAGGGTGTTGATGGCAAAATTGGATCCTGACCAAGCTGAATACGCTCGGGCACTTCCATTGAGCGCAGAGCAGGCTGCCCAACAGAATGAACTGAGACGAGAATACGCCAGGTTCACAGGACTCCTGACACAGGCGGAAGAAGCCCTCATGATGCTCAAGACGAAGATCACAGCCGTATCAACTTCTATGGGCAGGCCCGGAGCCAACGCCCCCACGGTGGATTCAGTAATGCGCACCATCTCTAAGATGACGTCCATGGCGGAGAAGCGAAGTGGAGACATTGACGTGCTGGAAACGCAGCTTCGTAAGATGAAGCTCGGGCCAGACAGCCGAGAAGGCTCCCCCATGAGGACCCCTCAGCAGGCCAGAAGGAGTCTCATGATGTCTCCAGACGTGACACCCTCGCGCAGTTTCCGACACAGCGTCATATCCCTGAGCGGCGGCCCGAGAGGCACACCCCCACGCAAGAAGGTTAGTGGATTTAGCATGGAGGAAAAGGGAGCTCTGATGAGCAAGAGGAGTAGACGGCAGGCTGTCCTCTCTAGATTAAAGGAGAGTGTTGAGAAACGAGAGCCTACCGTATGGAGCATGGAGGACACGGAATAGGCAGGTAGCTTTGCCTCGCCACTGCTACGAAGCTCGGCGGGCTTCTTGTCCTCTGATGTACGCTATGGGATGGCAGCAGATGACAATGTATTTTGGTATTAGCGGTAATTGGAGGATTTGGTATAGCGATATATGGATGATGTATTTGTATTATATATCATGCGGAGTAGCGAGGCGCGCTTGTTGTATGGTGAGACTTTGAAATTGAGAATCAGTCGAGTTTGATTTGAGAGGCCAGCAGCCTGACTTGTGACTTGAGCTGTATGAGTCGTACGCGTTGACCCCGTACGATGCCGTGGGTGCTGCTGCCCTGGGATTGATTGCGATATCCATTCATTCGACGACATAGCTCCTCACCAAGAAAGACTCTCGGGGCAATACAACTAAATAAAGGGCGAGCTTTATTAGGTAGGTAGGTGCCCCGGGGGTCCTGGTATCATCAGATCTATTGTCGAGTTGTCCAGAGCAAGCCAAGTAAAGCAGAATCGAACAAGGGCCCCAGCTACCCGCAGCAAGAAAAAAAAAATCTAGCGACTTTGATTTATTTAATAACTCGTCTGATGCAATTCATCTTACTCTTGATTAATCCTACGAGCCAACAACGGAGCCCAACCTCGGGAAACAAGCACCAATGTCCCAACGCACAACCCTGCCAATAACCTCTTATTAAACAGCTCCAATCCGGCTGGCCTAGGTAGCTACCACAGCGAATCCTCCTCCTCTGGAAACTCCTCCAGAAGCAGATCCCACATCTCAGGCGTACACGGCAGCGGAGCAAGATCCCCAAACTGCAGCGCCAAATTCCCCACTGGCAGATTCAACGCCCGTTCCTGTCGGCGGCGCAGCATAATCGCCCTGTGTCTCGCCAGCGAGATGATCATGACTGCCGATGCCATGGCTGACACCTCCGCCTCTACTTCATCTTTTTTATCTTCTTCTGATAGCGGTGACATGTCGAGGGGAGGCCCCACCACATCGTGATCGTGCTGGCTACTCTCCGCGTCGTCTTCGTCAGAGGCGTAGTCATCACTCTGTGTCTGCGGATCTTGTGCGCTGGACACGCTCTCGGGATCGTCATCGTCTGAGAGTGTGTAGCTGAAGGTTGGCACGTGAGACGTTTCCTTGTCGTTTGGACCATTGTGTGGGGTGGTAAGGTCGGGTGTCTCTTGGGGGTCGGCCGTGTACTCCTCTGCGTAGGTGACTCCTGCAGAGTCCTCGGCGATGTCATTGTCGGAAAGATACTCCATGGCCATTGTTTGTTGGCTTGTTTGGGGTACAAGTATTTCTTTTCTTTTGTCTTGGGGATGTTGTTAATTTATGTGTAATGTGGAGGGGTGTACTTTGTTGCTTTGCGTTTGTGATAGGATCTTACTTCTTTGAGGGTACGGAATAGCCAGATATAACTTATTAGGAAGACTGAATGATAATCTGCTGTATTTAGAGACTGCTCTGATCTACTTTGATCTGAGGTCAATAATGGGGGCAGGTGCGATGGTATTTATACGTATACGCGCATGTGTAGGCGTGTTCATGTGTACGCGAACATCTTTACACTTGACGTTCTGGTCTGAACAAGCAAATCATCCAGTACGCGTCCGTCGCTACAACAACAGCAACGTGCTTTTGCCTGTGTTGTGTTGTGTTGCTGACTCTTGATGTTGTTCGTGGCTTCCTCGCCCGCGTGCAGGTAGCTAGGTAGCTCATCGCGGAAGCAGGCTCGTTCTTTGAGATATCTTTGTGTGATCGGATCGCACTCCCTCCGTCCTTTCAGCATTAGCCGGACGGTCTAGTCGGCGTGAAAAGCATGCTGGAAGGAACGAGGAGGTCTTCTCAAGCGTATAAACTGCGGACAATAAGGTAGGACTGCTGCGCCCCCATTGCGGCCTGTCCGAATAGTTGCGAATGCTGAGGGGAACAACCGAACTACCTATGTTGAGAACGTCAGAGATATGTATGTCGCTCATCGTTCACCTTACCCAGAGGGCGCCACGCTTACGTTGGAAATCGTGGCGACGAATGGAACAGAACAGAGATGATATAGAGTACGTACAATGCGCATATGCACTGTAGTGTCGTAGACTCCTCCTTGCGCATCAGCCCCGGCCATCTGCGAAGCCCTCACAGGAAAAAGGCCAACAGAGGAGCAATGCGTGAAACACAAGCGCAATACTCCTCCTGTGACGAGAACCGCTCACACACAGGGCCGGGGGGTTCTCTTCTTCTTTGCGCAGACACATGAACCATCAATGCTCCGTGCGGATGTTTCCAGCGCACTTCAAAGTTGTTGGCATCGCTCGTAAGATCACGCCCAACACGCAGCAGACATGTCGAACACGTAGACATTCCAAATCAAAAAAAGCATTGAACGGATAGGTCGGCCAGACGAAGGGAGAGACTTCAGCGCATAAGGCTTGTGATCAAGTTACCAAGATCTAAAAGTAACGAACACAATCAATCTAGCAGTCTTGTAGTCTCTCCTTGAGCCCGTACTCGAGCTGCTTCCAGCCGATGCAGGCTTTAAGAGCCTTTTTTTGATGACGTCTGTTGTCATCGCGTCGGCGGTTTCGTAGTTATCCGTCACCCAACGGATTCTTGATCTTCCAACCTCGTCTCGATCAATTTGACTGACGAAGAACCATGACGTCGATCATCATGCGGTTTTCTTTCTCGTCATTACAGCTTCACCAGACGTTCTTACAGCGAGAAGGAGTGCAGACACAATCGCTGGGATGGAGGCGTCTCACCAGGGGGAGGCCTTTGTTGTGCCTTTCAGCTAGGTAGTTCGCACGTTGTCGAGGTTGCCAAACTTCACGAAATCTTATCCTATCGACGATGGAATAAAGAAAGAGATGGCCTGGGGCAGTCGGGACTCGGGAATGTGGAAGTATGTAGATGCTGCCAAAGACCGCTGTCACGCGAAGGATGCCTAGGTACCTACTAATATTAGCATCACGATTCAGAAGTGATCGTATGCTGGTTTGTGACAGCTATCTTTGATCTTCAGGCATGTCACAAGCCTCATCAGGGCCCTTGCATGACTGGTACCTGCGATGGGAAGGCAACATTTTCATAAAGATCTTGTCCGAGTACCGTCCAAGCATCTTGTTGTAATAACTTACTTAGAGTTGGAACTGTGACTTCTCGGCGAGAAGGCTTCAGTCCACCCACCTGGTCCACTTTTACCCATCCATTTACGACTATGATTGGTAGAACACGGACCAGGCTGCAGGTTGTCTTCGAAAAAAATACAATTTACAAGTTCATGTCACGTCGTGATAATGCAAACTCTCAACACCAGCGGCAAAACATCACCACTTTGATCGGGGTCTGGAATACATTGTCCTACTCACGGCCATGTCTCCGTCGCGAACAGCCAATTGGCGCAATACGCCCAGCGCGGAAGAGTTGGAGCGACGAAATGTAAGTAATTATCGCTGTTAACAAGCTTAGCCTGTGTCGTGCATTGCATTGCTCACGTCGCTGCGCTGCGATTCTCTCTTTATTTTGTTTCGACTTCTATGCCTTTCTCTGCCGCGGAGATCGGAGAGGAATGTGTCACATGCGATTTGAAAAGACCCCAAAAAAAACCAAACCAAGCCAAGATGCAAACCAGAATCGCTAATGCCGTCATGACGATACCCAGACTGTCGGGATCAACCTCGAAACGGTCACCGACGTGACCTCCGTCGATTTCCCAGGCCACTTCCCTGGCGAGGACCATGCTTTCTCTCTCGACCGATTCCGATCCGGATTCTCCGTGCGATTCCACCACAACGAAGCAATGAACGCATCCTTCTCGCTCATGGGCATCGATGCCTCGCTCGCCAACGCCTTCCGACGTATCCTCATCGCCGAGATCCCCACGCTGGCCATTGAGAATGTGTACATCGAGAACAACACATCAGTCATCCACGACGAGGTACTGGCGCACCGACTGGGCTTGATCCCCTTTGACGGAGGCCGTGAAGGACTGCACAACTTCCTCAAGTGGCGCAAGAAGCCCGAGGAAGGCGAGGACCCTTACGCCGGGTGCTACGACTGGAATACAGTCAGGTTGGAGCTAAACGTCACCTGCACGGTAAACCCGGATGCGGACCCAGACGAGCAAGATCCCCTCAAAGCATTCCATAATGCGCACGTCTACGCAAAGGACATCGTATTTGTGCCCACAGGAAAACAAGTCGATTATTTCAGCGGCGCGGACGCCATCAGGCCTGTGAACCCGGATATTCTGATCGCCAAGCTGCGGCCTCGCCAGACGATCGACCTGTCCATGCACATGCACAAGGGCATTGGCGCAGACCACGCCAAGTTCTCGCCCGTGGCCACCGCCTCATACCGCCTTATGCCGACCATCAAGATCCTCAAGCCGATCCTGGGCGCTGACGCGGTCAAGTTTGCCAATTGCTTCCCGAAGGGTGTTATTGGTCTGGAGACCGTCACGGCCGAAGAGGCGCGGCAGGTCGGAAGCAAATATGAGGGCCAGCAAAAAGCCGTTGTGCGGGACCCGATGAAGGATACGGTCAGTCGAGAGTGCCTACGACATGCCGAATTCGAGGGCAAGGTGAAGCTCGGCCGGGTGAGGGACCATTTCATCTTTTCGATCGAGAGCGCCGGTCAGTGGGATAGTGATGAGCTGTTCATGGAGTCGGTCAAGCACATGAAGCTCAAGTGCAAGAAGTTGGAGCAGCAGGTCATCAACATGGCGAGGTGAGCTACCTATGTGGGTGTGATGGATGATGGGGTTGTTTCGCAGGTCGCCCAAGGGTGTGTGTCTGAAAGATTCAGGGAAAAGAGGATCAGGCGTGCATTTTATTCTGGAGTTTTGTGTTTTCATTTTGTCACTTTTTGTTGGAAACACATTATGGCGTGTTGTGCAATATGGCTTATTTTGGCTTTTGAAATCTATCTATCCTACCACCGGCAGTCGTGCTTTATTTATAACAAGGCTGGGAAATTATTTGAAGTCGCCCATTTTACCTTATACGGTACTTTTCGTCGTCGGCTAGCAAAAGAAAAAAAAAAGAAAAAAAAAACCCCCCCGGCATGATACCATGATACATAGACTTGACTTGTTTGGTACTCCGCTGGTGTGACTTTTCTGCGTGTGTAGGTATCTGTGTATCTGCGTGAATGTATGTGTATTTGTATGGGGGTACACATATGTGTATGCGTATGTCAACTCCCATCATGTATTTCTTCTTCAAAGCGAATTTCGTCAATCATTACATTTTCTTTCCATCCAAATCTTAAGACTCAAATCTCAACGCGCCACAGCCCCCGTGAACTTTAGGTAATAGTTGAACTCGAGCGGAAAGGCCGGATCCGTCACAACCACATGCTGCCGGTCCTCAAGCCCCAGCTCGATTAAGGTCATGGCAAGATGCGGCCGCGTCTGCTCCTCAAGCTGCCTCGGAAACTGCATGTAGAGCGTCTTGCCTTCCGCTCGGATGGACGGTCGCTTCAACTGAGCCTCGGGCCGTACAGAGAGGGATTCGATGAGCTCCTGGAGAGTGGACGAGGGGTTTACCTCGAGAGGGCGGGCCTCGCGACCACAGACGGGACAGTCGGGCTTTCTCTCGTGCTTGAAGGTATAGGTGTAGATACCGTCATTTCCAGAGTACATCATGTAGTTGTTCTCAAAGCCCAGACAAGGGGCCGTGCTGGTGGCGATCTTGAAGGCCTCGTTGCAGCAGGCTCCTGCGATGATGGCATTCGTAGAGGCGATGGCGGGTATGATGTTCTTGACAGTGCCTTGAGTGAGGGAGTAGGTGACGCCGTCGATGCCGAATTCTTGGGCGCGAGCCAGCGCCTTCTGATACAGCCAGGTGATATGCTCGGGGTCATCCTTGTCGAGCTTCGGAAACGGCTTCTCACGATCCCAGGCGATGATATGCGCCCACTCGATGCAGTGCTCCGGCTGACGCGGGATGGAGGCAATGGTACACAGCGGCACGGCTGCTCGGGGCGCGTGCATGTCCAGCTGGCATTCCAGGCACGATGTCATGGTAGGAAGAACGACGCGTGCCTGGCCCTTGAAGCCCTCGGTGCCGCCGTCGATGAGCGGCTTGATCGCGTCCGCAGCGCCCTCCCCCTCCTCGGCGATGGATACCAGCATGGCGTTCATCCAACGGCGCGCCTCGATGGAGTCGAGCCCGCAAACCACGAGGTGAAACTGCTGGTAGAAGGACTGATCAAAGTCCTGGATGCGCTTGTTGTGTGCCGTAATGGAAACGCCCTTGACGCGCCTCTCAACGAATCGGGCGGCCACCTCGGCCTTGTACTTGCCCACGTCGGACTCGCGGAAGAGGAACTGTCTATTCAGGTTGGAGATGTCGATGGTATCTTACCGGAATAAGAAGATTGTGAGCGTGGGAAGAGGACGGAACAAAGGAATAGTGGTTCCTGGTGCTGTTTAAACATACCCATATCAATGACATGGATGTCCTTGAATTTAGAAAGCGCGAGATTCTTGAGGATTTCACATCCCAAGCCACCGGCACCACTTGACAGTTTCAACGGGAATGAGTCAGTTTCACATGTAAAAACATGTTAAGCGCAGCTTGAACCAGTGGAATGATTTTTTCTGTATAGGGAACGCACATGACTCTGTTGTTGTTTACATTCCCAAGTTAGTTTCAGACTGTATTCATGAAAGGTTCAAGGTGAGCGCTGGGCTTCTTCAGCAAGTTTATGAGAAAGCAAAACAAAGAAGACAAATACCAGATGTAGATCAAAACATGGATAGAAAATAGACGCAAAGATGAGCTGAGGAAGAAAGAGAGAAAGGAGAACTTACAATATTTTGAACTGATCAAAGTGCGCCAGGCACTCTTCGCTGGAGGCGTCAGGGTCTGTGAACGGCCCAGGGTTGTGACGAAAGTGATCGATGTTATTCCTGGCGATGGGACTCGTTAGTCCGATGAGTCCCGGGGACGAATTATTCCTTGAGAGAGTCCGGGTGCGGTGACGGCATTGCCTCCATAGATGCCACTGATGTCACGAGCTCATCGAGTGATGGCATGCGAGTTTGAGACGCACCATCTTGCTTCTTCGTTGACGGCGCGGCCCGACTGGACACTTGAGTAAGCAGCCATGACGATGTTTAGAGCCAACGGAAAGGCGCTTTTTGCGGATATCGCCTCGAGTTGGTCGTGCTTATTTAGTTCGAGGGGGCTGAGTTGTGCTCAGATGAAGTTGGAGAGAACTCGCGAAGATGAGCAGCGGTAAGTGGGGCGGCGGTTGCAGGTGTGTGCCCAAGTGACGACTCACGAGCGAAGTGACGAGCCTCACATCTCGCTTCTCGCTTCTCGCTTCTCGCATCTTGCGACTCTTGGCCCTTGTAGACGGACGTGCCATGGCGTCTTCATCACCAGCATCACCAGCATCACCTGTCTCTTCCTCAGCGCTGCGCCATGGACGAGTTGCTTACGCCCGTCCGTACCACCTACTTGCGCCGCAAGAATGACCACGAACCTCCTCTCGTCCAAGCTCGCCCACCCCCAGCAGCAGATGCCACCACCGACTCGGCCGACTATGTCTTGTCCGTCCTGAACAGCCAGCCTGACTTTGATGCGCTGTCCGCAGCTCTGAAAATCCTCACTACCAGTCAAGACGGGCCTACGGCCTTCAACATCCACGTGCCCAGCCCCAAAAGCGCTGCCATTGTCCGCGTGCTCGTCACTGATATTGCCACAAACTACTGGCCTTTGCTGAAAGAGGCAACACCATCGACGGCCCAAGACGCGGAAGTCACGAGTGCTGTTGCAGCCAGGCTGATCCAATGCCTCCAAAGTGTCGTAGGGGTCAATGCTATTATCGGACACATCAGGGCTCTGTTCCTTGTTGAATCCGACACCAGCAAACAGGCCCTCAAGCGTTCTG
Source organism: Claviceps sp. LM84 group G4 (assembly GCA_018360345.1). NCBI lineage: Eukaryota > Fungi > Ascomycota > Sordariomycetes > Hypocreales > Clavicipitaceae > Claviceps > Claviceps sp. LM84 group G4. The sequence goes on along the minus strand of SRQH01000035.1, from coordinate 60,186 downwards.
ACGTCCGACTCCATCTCGGCATCTTCTTAGACCTTCTGGCTGTACTGTTGGAAGGGGATGATGCGATTCGCCAGCTGTGGAACTCGTCGACAGACTCTCTAGTGGATGTCGCGTCGAAAAAGGTCCAGACGCAAAGTCTTTTCTCGCTCGTTACCGGAGGCAAGATGCTGTCGCTTGCTGCCGCTACCTCGGGTGTGATTGGCGAAGAGGCAGTGCCTTCCCGTGCTCGCTGGCTTATTGACGGCTCCGAGTTCAGTAAATGGATGGCGCGAAACGTGGTGGCTTGGGCAAAGACGCTCCCTGGCGATAGCTTTGAACTTCAGTCCTGTTTTGACCTTTTTCATCGGTCACTTTCGCTAGGATATGCAGGTATGTTTGTATTCAGCCACGGTGTTATCTCTTCTTCAATTCGGTTTCCTCTTTAATTGTACAGTTTTCTTTACTCTGCCGCTCCTTTCCGTCAATCATTCCCATTGTTTGTGACCATGCGAACTAAACTTGCTTCTAGACACAATCGTGACTTTTCTTATCGACTACCTCTTGCTCGCTCAAGGTGTACGGCGTGACCTCTTCGCTCAAGTATGTCTTCATCAACCGCAAGCGTCGAAAAAGGTGATCAATTTACTGCTGGGCTATCTTTCACGGAAGTTCCTGAACCACTTGGAACTACGCGAAGCAGTACCGAATGAGACTGTGTCTGCGGTGGCGGGTGTCATAGACGACGTCGTGCAGAATGAACACACTCGTGTGTCTCATCTCGTCACCTGGTGTTGCAGCACCTCTGGCGCCGGTCTTGGTGATTCCATTGGCATCAGACGTGCTGTTCTGGCCTTGTTGGCAAGAGACAAAGAAACGATCACGTTGGTCTTGGAGAAGAGTATCAGTCAATTTGGTGACCAACTATACATCAAGCACTCTGCTATCATGCAGCAACAAGGTGAGAGCCAGAGCGCGTCCTTTTTTTACTTTGCAGCTCTACTCTACGTTCCATATCCTGTTATGTAATGTCTTATACTGTAGCCTGGGCTGACAGCGGGCTTACACTTTCCCTCGTCATTAGTTCACACTGAAATTGTGCTCCTCGCTGCTGGCTACGTTGCCAGGTTGTCGCCTATCAAACTGACTATGCTGCTGCGATCTGGAACGTACTTGAGAACTATCTCCAACCGCATCGCCTCGACACACGGCAGGGCTCGGTTCTTGGGATTGTGCGTAGGCGAAGCTCTGTCACTGTTGCAAGACTCCAACGCCAAGAAACTCGATTTCCACATGGACGAGACTGATTCTGAAGAAGCGCAATGGCTCAAGAGTCTTACCAAAGTGGCTGACGCCGTCGGACCGGCCGGGCCCATCCTCACACGTCCCCTTTCTCGGGTAGAGAAGAATACACAGAGCCCTCGTGTCGCTGCCACATCCAAGTCCACATCGGTGTTTTCGACGTCGCGTCCAAAACTCAAACCCAAAGCTAAACCCATGCCAGTGTCACAACCGGCACCGAGACCCATCATCGAGGAAATTGACTCCTCAGACGAATCCGCAGACGACGAGCTTCTCCAGCCCTTGCCGAATGAAGGCTCTGATGACCCTGACTCGGATGACGATGCGACGCTGGTCCGCCGGAACAAGCCCAATCCCCCTGTCTATATTCGCGATCTCATCACCTTCCTACGCGACTCAGAGTCTCACGAGAAGCAGGAACTGGGCATCAAGACGGCGCCCAGTCTCATCCGCCGCAAGGCTCACTATGGTGCTGAGGTCAGCTCACACGCCGAGGAACTCGCCCGCCTTCTCGTCGGCCTCCAGGACAAATTCGACATTGATGACTTCGAATCCCTCCGCCTGCAGGCCATGATGGCTCTTGTCATCGCTCAGCCGCAGTCCATGGCGCCGTGGTTCGCGCGCACCTTCTTTGAGGGCGACTACTCTCTCTCTCAGCGCACATCTGTGCTCGTCACTCTCGGCCTTTCTGCCCGGGAGCTCGCCGGCTTGGAAACGTCCGAGTATGAATCCTCATCGACCTTCGCTTCCAAGCGGCTCCCTGCCAAAATGGAGCAACTTTATCTTGAACAACAAAGCCAACAAACACATTCCTTGTACTTATTACCGTCATCATCATCATCATCATCACCACCACAACCACCACCACCACCACCATCGCAACTGAAGGCTCTTCCTCCCAACGCCCTCGATCGCATCACCACGTCCCTCACCTCCTCCTTTCTCGACCCTCTCGCTGCCGAAGCCGCCGACGCAACCACCGGGCCAGACGCCCTCAAACTGGAAACCTTTTCCGCGCGTTATAAATCCGCCTCCAAATCCAGACACACCAAGCCCCGCGTGCGCGCCATTCCAAACACCACCGCCGCCCTCCTCTCTACGTTCTTCTTCTCCCCTCTCACCGCGCATTTACAATTCGCTCTCCGGTCCTCCAAACCAGTCATCCTGAACCCGGCCGTCCTGGCATTATATCTCCAGACGCTGGCCATCATCGTCAACGCCGCCGGGCCGTCCACCCTGGCCCTCCCGCAGATGACCTCGGAACTATGGACCCTCCTCCTCCGGGTAAGAACCCACGTAAACGGCGACGTCCCCGCCACGAAATCCTGGCTCGTCGCCCTTTCTGTACTACTGGAAGTCAATGCCGACAACATGCGGAGGCTCTGTCAGGAGCAGAGCCGCGAGGTGCTCGAGTCGCGAGAATGGGTCTCGGGCGTGTTTGAGCGTACGAGAGGGGAGGATGGAGGTGAGGAAAACCAGGCAAAGATGCTGGCTGCGGGGGTGTTGATTAAATTGGGGGAAGTCATTGAGACGTATCAGGCTTTCTTGATGGGGTATTTGATTGGTTTCCAATGATACCAGTTTACTCGGCCCATCGATTTGTCAATCTATTGACTTTATCTGGGACTATCTGGGGCTTTGTGATATTCAGAACTCCCATATCGTAACATATCAAACTCCCAACGAAAGTGTACAGACAAATAATAAATACAAAGATAACCCACACGCAGCATCGCTTTCATGTTTCCCTTTATGTGATGCTTGCTTCTTCATGCAAATCCCCCTCAGAGACATACCTTGTCTACTAGACTGCTAGATGTGATATCGATCCTTGCAGCTATGTAGTAAAACGCTCCTTTCTCGCAGTCATCGATAAGTCGTCAAAGAGTCGTGTCACTAGGCCAGGCCAGCTAGCTACCTATGCAAGTCCAGCGACCTTGTTCCACCCAATGCATGAGTTACTCCTGTTCTTCGTACAGCCAAATACGTCTTCTGAGCCACAAGTCCTTCTTGTCTCTTGTCCTGTTCGTTTCCTGTGTCCTGTCCTGTCCGGGCTCTTGCCCATGTCTATGTTTCTGTCCGTGTCCGTTTCCTTGTCCTGGTCGCTTCATTACGTAATACAACATTCCTTTCATTGACTTTCCCTACACACATGTCTCCATCTATCAGCAAACTGCACTCACGTGGCCCAACGCGTTATGCCGACCTTCCCTTCACCTGCCCTTCTTTAGATCAAGTCACCGACGGCCTCCAGGCGGGTCACGCTAGCTCGTCGAATCGTAAGACTCGACATGTACGCGTTCGCATAACTGAGATGATCGCCCAAGCTCATGGCTAGTCGACGCAGCTCCTCTTTCACCTCATCTGCTGATGCCTGACCCTGCATTACGCGCGGAGAAGGCGCATCGGGCAACGCGGGCAATAGATTCTCTTGGTGGTCTTCTTGATGCTGATCCGGCTCTGCTGGGCTTTGCGCTGGCGAGTTGAACTCGGGAGGTGTTGGCTGTGAATGTGGGTAATCTTGGTACGGGGAAGGAAACTTGATATTATGGGCTGTTGGTGGCTGCGGAGTTATATCCTCGGGATCCATGTCGGCAAACTCGCTTAGGGAGTATGGCCGAATTGCGGTTTGCTCTGTCTCTTTCAGAGTACGAGTGACAGTGGTGGTGGAAGAATCCTCTTGTGAAGTGTACTCGTTGTCAGATGGCATGTTGGACATATTGGGTACATTGGAAATGCTGGACACGTTGGACATGTTTGGCATGTTGGGTGCGTTGGACATGTTGGACACATCGGGCAAGGCGGCAAGTGCGGTCGAGTATTCCGACTCGTCCGACACGTAGATGGAGGGCTCTCGAATCGAGGTGGGTATATAGTTGAGCGAGGTGTGCTTCTCCAGTTCGAACGGGTACGCGGTGCCCGCCTCAGATTCGTTGAAGGAGCCAACATCCGAATGTGACGTCGATGGCCGGGTGGTGTCTGCTCCGGCGGGATCGGCGAAGCTCATGTCCAAGTCTATGAGACTAAACACTGAGGCGCGAAGATCCTCGCTGCCCGAGCTCGACGGGACAAGTTCGTCGAATGCCCGTGACGTCTGATATGGCTCCGTCTGATGGTGAACTAAAGACGGTCTTTTTGAGCTAAACGCAGTAGCAGTAGCCACGCTGGGTCGTGGAGGGAACGTGAACTCTTGAGGATTCATCGGGGCAGGTGGCGCCGGCGCCGGGAATTTCCAGTCCTGTGTTCGGCGGTTGTCGTTGATGTTGCTGGTGCTGTAACTGTTTCTACTTACATCCGGATAATCGCTCGAGAAGGGGTTGTTGTACGACGACGTCTCTCCCATATCCCCCATGTCGATTTCTATAGATTCTCGTGACCCCCCGACGTGTGATCCCCCGGCTCGCATGGTTCCCAAATCGACAAACTGAGAAAGATCACTACCGTGTAACGAAACATCCAGGTCAATCAGTGATTCTCGCACGTCGGCCGACGCTGCCGACTCGTCTCGCAAGGGTAGGTCCGAGACTGGCGCGGGGAAGAACCTCCCATAATAGGATCTGGAATTGTCTTCGTAGCTTGAAATGGTATTAGGGTCGAATATCTTCTCCAGAGGCGCCTTCACGGACGGGAAATTAGGCGGCGGCCGTCTTCGAGACTTTCCCTTGACGGGCTTGGAAGTATCCTCGAATGCTTCATGACTGAATTCGATGTCTTGCCCGTAAGCTTGATAGACATCCCGGACATCCTCGGCCGCAAGTATTTGCTGATCGAAAGCAGCAGTTGTGTTGAAGTCCCAGTCATCATCATCACCGTTGTTATTCATGGCCGTGGACGATGAGTTTGCCAGACCTTGTGCTCCGCCCACGGAAAAGAGAGACTGTCGATGGCCGCCTTGGGCCTCCCAAAGCTTGTATGCGCGGACCAAATGCGATAACGAGGCGGCCGGAAAATATTCCTCGGTGTTGTAGATGTAACCGTGTCTTTGTATTTCCTCGATTGTTGGCCGCTTCGAAGCGTCATGTTGCAGACAGTAGGCGACGAGATCCTTGAGCCCATTGGAATAGCAATCACCCTCTAGTCTGGGAGTGTGTTGCTTGAGGCGTGATGGCAGCCTTGAGAAGTCGATCCTTTCAGCTACGTTAGGAGGTAGGCCTGAGGCGACCTCGTACACCAAGGCACCGAAAGCCCAAATATCGACTTCTGTGCCATACAGTGTAGATTGATCAAACAATTCGGGTGCCATCCAATGCGGCGTTCCGATGCAGGTCGTGCGTTTATCAAATTTGGTCTGTATGACGCCGGACACGCCAAAGTCGCAAAGCTGAACATCGCCAGCATCGGTGACAAGCACATTGGCGCACTTTATATCGCGGTGAATGATGCCCTGACCGTGAACCCAACGCAGAGCCTCAGCCACCTCGCGTACGATCGGGATGATCCATTTCTCGGGTAGTCCCCCCGGTGCCGTCGGCCTCATCAAAGTCGCGACACTACCACCGGCACAGTACTCGGTGATCACCCACATAGACTGGCCCACGGGAAGCGCCTCGATGACATGATTGATGTTCTTGGCACCGCTCTCGTTGAGCAATTGCAGAGCATTGATCTCCTTGAGCAAGTCGCTGTACGTATCAGCGAGCTTAGGATCTGCCGTGTCGCTCTCCTCGATGTCGATGATCTTGACGGCCACAAGCTGACCAGTCTTCTGAGAGGTCGCTTTGTAAACCCGGCCGAAGCTTCCCTTGCCAATGAGTTCTGACAGCCGATATTTGGGGATCTCCTTGCCCGTCTTGACGCACGCCTCGACCACGGCCTTTTGCATTTTTTCAGCATCTTCGAAGGCCTTCTGCTGGATGGGCGAGGCGGTATTCCATGGCGGCAGGAGGGAAGCCATGACGGGCAACTCGCAATACTCGAGAGTCAAGAATCGATAGTCGATCTCAAGGCTCGAGGCAAGACTCAGGACGCAAGATACAAGACCGGAGGGTCAAGACTCGCGAATCGAGACTCAAGAGAGTCGCGCCCATTCAGACCGACCGGTCGATTCGGGATGTAGCATGCATGGGACAGTACACCATGCGAGGTTGTTGATGATATCGTCGAAACGTTGGTTGCAGAAAGGACGAGCGAGGCTAAGTCTCAGACTCGCAGCATGCCGACAAAGCCAGATCCCGCCTACCCAACATGGGGAAGCTTACTTTGTCCGAACGGATGGATCGCAGCCCGAGCACGTGGGGCCGCCCAACGCCAATCGATCCATTGTAACCAAACGGGTCCATAGGTGGGGCGCCGAGGAGAGAGCAGCACTCTACGCGTGTCGACGACGCGTTGGGGGCAAAAAGTGACAAGCGACTTGGAACTTGGAGCTTGGCAGCTGGCGACGACCAACGACGACTCGCAGCAACTGGCAGTAACTGGCGGCGACGAAATAACAGCGAGGTGTAAGCCAAAAAGGTTCCTGTGAAGGACGACTTTATCATCAAAAGCAATTCACAGCAACCCTTCAGCTAGCCATGGCCCCAGCCTCGACGCCCAAGTCCTCTCAAAAGAAGCAGCAGTCTCTGACCTCATTTTTCACCCCCAAGTCGTCCAATGGACCGGCCGCATCCCTTTCAGCCCATAGTGTGACTCGCGGCGCCGCTAATACTGCGAACGATGCCGAACTTCAGTCAAGGAAGCGTCCGCTAGCCGAGGATATCCATCGCAGTAACGGAGACGCAGCTACAAGATCAGTCAAGAAGTCCAGAGCCGATCAAGACGAGATTGCGACCCCAGAGGCTAAGGATTTCTCCTCCGCAGCAGCAGAAGGCGCCGCCAAGGCCATCATATCCTCAGGACGCGCCTCGCGATTCATGTGTGGCGAATCTAGCTCACAAACCGCGACCGAAATGGTAGATTCGGACTTAGACGAGGAGACCAGGAAACAGAACGCCGCGCTACATGAGCGCTTCGTTAAGAAGCTCGGTCATCCTGACGCTCTGTCTTGGCGATCAAGGACCGCACATGACGATTCCGCAGGAGCAGCGGCGGAGGACGAGGACGGCCAAGATGACGATGACGAAGCCGCGGCTCTGGCTCCGACGAGAACCAAGAAGAAGGGCGCCAAGAGCGGCAAACTTACCCCAATGGAGATGCAGGTTCTGGATATCAAACGGAAACACATGGACACAATTCTCATTGTCGAAGTCGGCTACAAGTTTCGCTTCTTTGGCGAGGATGCCCGAATTGCTGCCAAGGAGCTTAGTATCGTGTGCATACCTGGGAAGCTGCGATATGATGAGCGTAAGTCTCTCGTCGAGTATTCGCTGCCTTTCATTGATATAGTTTGCTTCGTTCACTTTTACCGTTGCCGTGACCACTCCTGGCTAATGCCAGACCCTTTTCTGCAGACCCCTCAGAAGCTCATCTCGATCGCTTCGCCTCCGCCAGCATCCCCGTTCATCGACTTCCTGTCCACGCCAAACGACTCGTCGCCGCGGGCCACAAGGTCGGCGTCGTCCGGCAGGTCGAGACAGCTGCGCTGAAAAAAGCCGGCGACAACCGCAACACCCCCTTTGTCCGGAAACTCACCAACCTCTACACCAAGGGGACGTATATCGATGAGGTGGGCGAGCTGGATCAGCAAGCCGAGGGTGCCCCCGCGGGGGGGTACCTGCTCTGCATCACGGAAACGGAAGCCAAGTCCAAGGGAGGGGGTGGCATGGATGACAAGGTCAATGTGGGCATCCTGGCCGTGCAGCCCGCCACGGGGGACATCATTTATGATGACTTTGAAGATGGCTTCATGCGGAGCGAAGTGGAAACCAGGCTCTTGCACATCTCTCCGTGCGAGTTTCTCATCGTCGGGTCCCTCAGCAGGGGCACTGAGAAGCTCATACAGCATTTGTCTGGGAGTAGCACCAACGTTTTTGGTGATAGAAGCAGGGTAGAGCGCGTTCCGAGACCACAGACAATGGCCGCCGAGGCGTACTCGCATGTGACGCAATTCTACGCCGACAAGGTGAAGGATGCGTCCGAGGCGGCGAGTGCCTTGCTGAATAAGGTTCTGCATCTTCCCGAGGCTGTCACAATATGCCTGTCCGCCATGATCTCCCACCTCCGGGAGTACGGGCTCGAACACATCTTTGACCTCACCAAGTACTTCCAGAGCTTCAGCACCCGATCCCACATGCTCATCAACGGCACCACGCTAGAGAGTCTCGAGGTCTACCGTAATTCGACAGATCATTCCATCAAGGGCAGCCTGTTTTGGGCGCTCAACAAGACGCTCACGCGCTTCGGCCAGCGTCTCCTTCGCAAATGGGTCGGCCGTCCTCTTCTCGATCGCGACCTGCTCGAGGAGCGACTGGCGGCAGTGCAGGAATTGCTCGACAAGCAGGCCACCGGCCCGGTTGACCAAGTTGAGAAGCTCTTGGCCGCAACCAAGACCGATCTTGAGCGAAGTCTCATCCGAATATACTACGGAAAGTGCACGCGACCAGAGCTCGTCGCCGTGCTCCAGACACTGCAAAGGATCGCGAAGCACTACGCCTCCGTCGTCAACTCTCCGGCCGACATGCCCTTTTCCTCCACGCTCCTCACCTCGGCCATCAGCTCGCTGCCTGAAATCCTACCCACCGTCACGTCCTATCTAAACCGCATCAACTTCCTCGCCGCTCGAAACGATGACAAGTATGGCTTCTTCCGCGAAGAGTTCCAAACAGACGAGATCCAGGATCACCAAATAGGAATCGCCCACGTCGAGCACGATCTCAACGAGCATCTCCTCACCGCCGCGCAAACCATCCGAAAGAAAAAAGTCGAGTACGTCACCGTCGCCGGCATCGAATTCCTCATCGAAGTCCCCAACAGCGACGTTAAAAACGTGCCCGCCTCATGGAGCAAAATCTCCGGAACCAAAAAAGTCTCGCGCTTCCACACCCCCGAAGTCGCCACCATGATCACCGAACGAGACCAACACCGTGAGGCCCTTGCCGCAGCCTGCGACAAGGCCTTCCAGCACTTCCTCGCCGAGATCGCCTCTGACGGATACCAGCCTCTCCGAGATGCCGTCTCCGCCCTCGCATCACTCGACTGCCTCTTGTCCTTGGCCAAAGTAGCCGCTCAGCCAGGCTACAGCAAACCCTGCTTCTTGCCCGCCTCATCCGAACCCACCATCTGCATCACCCAGGGCCGGCATCCCATTGCGCAACACACCGTCGAGACAGGCTACATCCCCTTCACCACCACCCTGGCGCACCCCTCTCCGCTGGCCCATCTCATCACGGGTCCCAACATGGGTGGCAAGTCCTCCTACGTACGCGCTCTAGCCCTAAATGTCCTCCTCGCCCAGATTGGATCCTATGTCCCCGCGGATGCCATCTCCCTGACTCTCTGTGACGCTATCCACACGCGTACCGGTGCCAGGGATAACCTCTTTGCAGGCGAATCGACCTTCATGGTCGAAGTCTCCGAAACGGCCAGGATATTGCGCTCCGCCACACCGCGCAGTCTTGTCATCCTGGATGAGCTTGGTCGTGGGACGAGTACCCACGATGGAGCTGCCATTGCCCAGGCTGTCTTGGAGCACCTTGTGACGGAAACGAAATGCCTTACTCTCTTCATCACTCACTACCAGAACTTGGCGAGAGTGGTGGATGGGCTGCCCGGCGTCACTAACCTGCACATGAAGTTCAACGCGGGGACAAATGCCGATGGCGAAGAAGAGATTACCTTTCTTTATGAAGTAGCACAGGGCGTAGCTCATCGGTCGTATGGTTTGAATGTTGCGCGTTTGGCTCGTATTCCTAAAAAGGTCATCGATGTCGCCGCTCACAAATCAGCTGAGCTGGAGTTGCAGCTGCGAACGCGACGGCTGAGAGGGGCTAGTCGGATGTTGAATGAGCTTCTCCAAGGCGTGCCGGACCATTTAGAACATCTAATCACAGGAATAGAACAACTATAGTGGCCTCACCAGGGCTACATTGGTCACCTTCCTCAGACGGTAACGACAAAATGTGTCTTGAAATGTTTAGGTGTGTATTATCTGTGTGAGCCATCCTGCCGCCCGCGCCAGTGCCATGGACGCCTAAAATGTGAGCACCACTTTCATCCCTGCAAATATGGCCAGAAAAGGGTCTATGATTAACTTTGATGATGATGAATTTGTTCCCATACAATACCGCCCCAAAAGCTTCCTCCCAGTTTCATTCGCATTGGGCATACTTGCCTCTTTTAGCCCCTCATTAGGCTGATCGTGTCGGACCGTGTGATTTACTTATTGATAAAAGTAATTTACTCCATGCAGTAACCCAGAAATGTAGGAAATACTCAGTTACACACGCTAGTATGGATGCACTGAATATGAATGAAGGACCCTGATTGAAGATGTAATTGTCCCAGAACGCCAATCAACGACCACAAGCCACACACAAAAGTTTTATATTAGAGTCGGACAAGGGGGATTCGATAGTAATGTGCAAAGTCGTGTTCTTATTTTTCCACACCAGATGCAACACTTATGTCGCTTTTTCGAAGTGGGGGCAAGTCATTTCGTCGAGCTGGGCTGAGGGAAGCCATTAGCTGGTGACCGTCCCTCAAAGTTCCAGCGTCTCCGCATTGACCCAGACTTCGTTGTCAGCAAAGCCAGAGTGTTTGCAGCCACCATGCATGTCATTGTCGACCATATCGCTAGAATGTTCGAGTTTGACGTTGTCGATTGGGTTGCATCGCACGTCTTGGTCGTGAGTAGGATGCTGATTATGCTCAAGGGAATGATGGTTCAAGGAGTCGAGGTTCAGGCTTGAGAGGGATTGCATGGGTTCCGGAACATGATATGAGCCAAACATCCCACGATCCTGAGTAAAAAGAGGATTCGACTGTGACTGGGATATATGAAGATATTGATGGTTGCCTGTTCCATCAAGCAGGTCTCTATGTGCTGGGCTAGGATGGGCTTCCTGCTTTGCTTGCTGTTGTTGTTGGTGTTGTTGTGGTAGGTGATGGTTCGGATTGAACTGGAACACGTCGTTTCCGGAAATGCCAACATTAGAGTATGGCGAAAATGGAAAACGTGATCCGTAGTTGTAGATCGGAGAGTCGGTGACACTATAACTAGGTCCCGAAAGACTGGAAGAGGCTATCCGTTATTCAGCTCGTTTGTTCATAGCAGAAGGGACTTTCACTTTTAATTGTCGGAAATATAGAAGTCAAAAGGTGACCTACGGAAATTACTCGTAACCGCGTACGTGTCGCACACGCTGCCCTGATCTCTCATGCGAGGCGTATTTCTCAAGGGGAGTAGACGAGATGGGCCATCTCTCGATGATGAAGGTGATACGTGGGGCGAGTTGGACGCGCAGCTGAGATGACGCAGGCCGAATCGAGTTCCGACATCAAATCTTGAGACAGAGAAAAACACTTAGTAAAATGTCCGAGTCCAGAGTGGTTGTGGTGCTGTGCTGAATACCTTTGATCAGGATGACGTGACACGGAAGATGCAAAGAATCGTTCACCATAGATATCTAGGGGTGACTTTTAGCAGGATGGTCGGAAACCAAAGCATGGAGGCCATTGTCCTACCCGGAGTTCTGTTCTCGTCGTCGCGGAAGACATCATGTCCGTGTCTAATGGAGGCCGAATTCGAAAAGTTCGTCAAAAGCACGTTTTTCGCATTTTCCTTTGGTGCAGACGATGAATTTTTGGCAGCTGCATTTCGAAGACTCGAGGGTCGTCGTCCACGTCGGGGAACGTTGCCGGAAATTTCAGCAAGAGCCTGAGGCCGTTTTCGCTTCGGTCTGGCAACCCGTTTTGGAGTCTTTGAACGTCAGACTTGTACTTCCAGACATCGCCGTCTGGTGATTTTACTTACCTCTGTTTCTTCGTCAGGAATTGGTGAAGAGCTCTCGTATACACCTTTGATCCGCTCCACCTCGAAATCCGAGGTCATGACTACTTGAGTTGGCTCAATTCTTTCGGACGTTCTGCGCATCTTTTCGATGACAGAATTTGGTTTCCTCTGGTTACGTGTTCGTTTCATATCGTCGTTGGCAAGATCCATTTTGCCCATGCCGGGCCAAACTTGGCCTTTGAGTGACAACATGTCACTGCTAATGATGGACTCTTCATCCAACTCGACGTCATGATCGGAAGGCGAGAAGCCTGTGTATAGCGCAAAGTCGTGCGGGAAATCCACTTCTTCTGCTTTCACAACCGTTCTTTGGCCGGATCGTCTGGATTTCCTTCTGAGCTGAGCACACCTGTTAACAAGCAGGTCATGGTACAAAACAGTAAGGAGAAAGGGTAGAAATTTCCATCGACTTACTTTGGACTGCGACAGGGGAATCGAATCTCGTGTGCGGCTTTTCTTGACAGCTTCCTTCTTTTGTTTGGCCCTCATCCTTTCGACGAGGAGGGTTTCGATGCCGTTCTCCTTGTACCATCGCTCATATTGCTGCAGGGCGACCGATGCTGCAATGTCTTGATGCGCTCTAAGTTTAGTCTGGGTTTCGTGATGTAAATGACCCTTGGAAGCGATGTGTGTGAGTAAATGAGAGACATCCGAGAAGCGAGGCGCTTCGGGGCAAACTGTGCAGAGCAGAGGAATAGGCCTGTTCGTTGAAACAGTTGAGACAGAAACTGGAGTACAATCTCTCGTAGAATCAAGTGACGATTCCATGTCCTATATTTGTTGTCAGTAATTGAATATAGTCGGTTATTCATGGCGAGAATTGGCACAACATCTCTGAGTCAGGCACAAGACCAGCGCTGCGCAATGCTGCTCTTGGTCGAAACAGTTTGACCAGTTGTGGTATGTGGTATCAGAAAAGACGTCAGGGCCAGAAAGAAGCAACCAAGCAGACATGCCATCCAGCCGAGAGTTCAGGAGCAAAGAAGCAACAGATGATTATGGAGCTGGGAAAATGGGCAACTGGAGCAAGATGAGATTCAAAGTAGAGCCTTACGCAGGCAGAGAGGAATAACACAAAGGAAGAGCTCAAGGCCAAGATTCGATAGCCGAGGGGAAGAGTGTTGCAGGCAGGTCAGATAGATGCTCGCTCTTACCATCTGCATTGTTTTAACGAGGCCAGAGTCCGGGGCTGCCGACTTTGCCGGCAAGAGTAAAGAGGAAGCTGCGATCTGGAGAAGAGAGCACGAGGAGACCACCAGTAGAATAACGACTACTCAATGCTTCAATCCTTTGCCACGAGGAACTCGGCGGTTGAGAGTATCGTTGCCTCTTGAGCTTGTGGACGCCTCGCTCTTCGAAGAACGGCCATTGAGCGATGCCAACTTGACTTGGTCAGACACCGGCCCATGAAGGTCAGATTGGAGGAGATTCTGACCTCGAAGCATATCGCAAGTGCAGGAAATGACTTTTGCGTTGTGGGCGTAGAAGGGCCGTAGCCAATGAGTGGCCTAGAGCCGTGGTAGATTGCTCTGAGTTCCTTCCTCAAGATGGCCACGCTCTGAGCGCCGCGATCCCGCGGCAGGTGGCTAGCAGCTGGAAAGTTGCAATTGGAAATTGGCAACTAGATGACGGGCTAACGATTAGTACATACATATGCACCAAGCGCGCATCCGTCTGGCAGCGAGTCTATCACTTCGTCCAATTCTGGCATTGACAACTTCGGCACACTCCAAAACGATGGCATTCCCGACGGTCTTTGCCATCTCGGCAGGACACTGTACACACTGTACGACGCGAATAGGCACGACTGATGTATATATTGATGCTACGACTCTTGCTGTCGGTACAATCACATTGCGTCTATCGATGGGTCAGACCGCGTATCATCCATGTTTGAAGGACTTTACGAGGCACACTCCACAGAGAACGGGTGATGCCTCTGAAAACACCAGCAAAGATGACTCTCCTCTCGCCTTGTATCCTGGCTAGCATGGGCGAATATGGTTAGCAGGGTCATTACGTGGCAAGAGGGCTGGCTTGCAAGCGGAAAAAAAAGAAGAGATTGAAAGGAAGATTCAAGGAAGTTGATCTGTTAATAATATCACCATCTTGAATTCCTCAGCCAGTATTGGCTTTCTGCCTCACGAGTTTGTCAATAGTGGTTTTCGGCATGCAGTATACCGGATCAACAGGTACCATGTGTGGATACTGCAGAAGACTAAGGCCAGCAAGTCCGAAGCACGTATGCCAAACATCAACCATATCACCGGGGCGATCTGCAAGGCCACCGTTTTCGGTATCTTGACTGCTCAAGATGAACGTAGCAAGCGCCTCGCGGTTAATCCAGTGCGTGCGTCCGAGTATGGCAAGACTTGCCAGTACCCACCAGCTGTAGCAGACATCCTCGGCCTTTTCAGGGCGGCCATTCAGACCACCACCAGGCGTCTGCCTCTCGCTCAACCAGCGGCTTAGCTTCTCGTGCTCCACGACGTCGAGTCTGCCCGCGATACTAAGAGCGGCGAGACAGGTGAAGATTTGACCCGAATGCGACTCCGCACCCGGTTTGACGCCGTACCCTCCGTCGAAGTTGGCACAGCTCTGAATGTGAGTGACTGCTTTGTCCAAATCAACGAGAGATAGCATTCCAAGAAGTGATAGAGCGTTCAATCCTCCGTACAGAAAGCGTGTGTCTTCTTCTCCCCACTCATCGCCATAAAAGCTGCCAGTGTTGGGGTCCTGCAAGTCTGCGATATCTGTTTTTGTCTCGAGTCAGACGAAGAGCATACAACGGAGAAGAACAGACTGAAAAAGTTTGCATGAGCCACCTACACTTTGCGACCTTGGCCTTGCCGACTCCTCGAGAATCGAGCTCATCCAAGGCATCGACCATGGCCAGTATCTGCACAGCACTAACTGTGTACAGCATATGGGCATCATGGCCAGGAGCAGCACCGAACCCGCCGGTGTCATGCTGACAGGAGAGAACGAAATCGATGGTCTCCTGCCGAGGAAGTGCATCCGATCGACCGAGTAAATGGACCGCGGTCAAGCCCCAGTACACGCCGCTAAGCCGCAAGTGCTCGGTGAGCCAGTACTCCAGCTCATCTTTGCGTGTGTCGAGGCTTTGCACATATTTCACGTGTGCATCAACGGCGAGTTGAGGGCCGCCAGGCAGCGTGTCATCTGCAGCCATGGAGGTTTGTAATGCGGTGTCGATGAAGAGCTGGCAAGTTTCGTTCTAGAAGTCAGTACTGTACAGTGAAGGGGGATGAAATTGAATCGCTCGCCAGTAGCACGTCAGGGAGGTGAAAATGACGGTCTTGCGGGCCCAGTTGATTGGACGACGGACGGGCCAAGCCTCCACCGCACGCTCCAAAACAGCCTACAGGTACTCCGTACATTAAGCTTTTACGTAGGTAGGTACTGTACTCCGTACTTATTCCGTGCGGTTGTTAGCTACCGCGGTACCTATCAAAGACATTGAATGAGAAATGCATGCATAACAAAGGCCGTTGTATGTTTGGTACGTAGGTTACAGGTATGTCCTGGTCTGGTGTAGGAAATGCATACATCATACAGGCATACGGAGTACATCGATGATAAGTTATACGGCCAGAAGGTCTTGACTCTTTGGCGTGTACGGAGTACAGCGTATCGATTGCGAAGACTTTGAAAGCTGGGCTTCCCGGCCGTTTCAGGACTCCTATCAGACCAAGACGTTAGGTAGAACAAAAATACAACAACCTCTGCTTTTGATATCCCATGATGTCGAAAGAGTTTATCGAGAAATTTCTGATCCGTCCCATGTGCGACTTGCTCCAACATTGTCGAAGCCACAAAGTATGTACCATACATAACAGCCACTGTACCTACATGTACGTACCTGTTACAGGCCATGGGATCGTCTGATCGACTACACGTAACACATGTATGTACCTGGTAGCTCAGGGGTCATACGCTAACGCAACCGACCTGCAGTCTTCACGTCGTCGCTCCAGAGTCCAAAGAGTCAAAGACCCCTAAAAATGCTAGCCCACTTCTGGAGCCAAGCTACATACCTAAATAATGTTGGATCGGCTGCTACGGAGTAGGTACAGTCACACTAGAATACAAGAGATGCAGGAAAATAGAAGAAGCTCGAGCCGACACCAATTGAAGGGGAAAAAGTACATACACTGCCATTGAAAGAAATACTTGCGTGTCAAATCACCAGACGCGAAAGGCCAGCTGAACCACAATGCCCATTGCCGGCCTGTGGTGACTTTTTTCTTCATACATACTCCGTATACCTCCTTGAGTCGTGGGCCGTGGCCTCTAGGCTCTTGGCCCCCCCCTTTCTGTCCCCGCTCAACCCTCACACGTCGCGTCGGCGTTCTGCTGCGTTCGGCTGCGTTCGGCTGCGTCACGACTCGCAAGTCACTCCATTAGCAAAGACCAGCGAGAACCAGTGAAGACCAGTGAAGACCAGCAAACAAAGCCGGACAATAACGCTGTTACCAACGCTCTCGCGGGCTGCTTCGCTGGCTGCTTCACTGGCTGCTCTGTCTCCTGTGGCCCAGCCCTGGTCTACTAGCCCGCCCGACCAATGGCAGTCGCCAGACCGCTTCTGGGCGTCGGCTGAGATTGTCCATGGTTTATAGGGGACGCAGAAGAAGACAGAAGAGTTCCGCATGATTGTAAACTGGTCATTTTTGACAACCTGGACTGCAAAAGACTCAGCGTGTGCCATTGACAAGGTGGTCCAGGCCGTCAGCAACACCATCGCGTCTTGTCGTCTGTCCCGTCGTTTGTGGCGGCGACAGGCTTTGCTGAGGGCGCCATCTCGCTCCCAGCTTGGAGAAGTCCAGACGTACGTTGACACGCAACCGACTCGTTAATCGTGCCGTGTTACCCTATCCAGAATCCGATTGTGTCCTGATTGTGCCGGACGCAGCTCGGGAGCGCCTTACGCTGTCAGACGGAGTCTGCGACGACACGCTGGGCCCATTTGAAACAACTTGACATCGGACGTCGCACATTGTCAATTGGAATTGGACATTGGCCATTGGCCATCACCCAGGACTGCAGACGGCTGTCCCGACGGACGCGGCCGCCATGAGACGCAAGCCCACGCCACAGCCCTTGACGTTGGGCGGTTCTGCCTCCAACGCAAGCAGCGACGCGGGCAGAGGCAAAAACGAGGGCAAAAAAGAAGGCAAAAAAGGAGGCAGAAACACAAGCACCAACACATCGGCGTCCATCCACGGAGAGGCTGCGCGCACGACGGCCACCGCACGCTCTGAAGCGCGCTTCCATCCGCGCTCACACATTTCGCAGCAGTCCCTTCCCTCGCAGCAGTCGCTGTTTGCGCCGCCCGCGCTGCGCTCCTCTCCTGCCTTGGCCGACCGCCCCGCTGCTACAGGCAGGAGGCCACATACCGCACAGGCAGCCACGGGTGTCCCGCACTCGCAAACTCCAGCACTCTATGCAAGCCATCCATTCCAGACCAGCCCGACCAGCCCGACCAGCCTGTGCGGCCGGCCGCTCACATCATCGCAGCAGCTTCATCGTCTGCGTCAGCCCCTTCACGAGCAGTCTCGCGACGACACCACGCTTGACTATTACCCTCTCTCGTCGCCTTTGCCTTATCACGGCCAAACCCCGGCCCCTGCCTCGCCGGCATCTCCAGCACCTCCGCCACCTCGTCACGCCGCCGCTCCAGAAGGACGGCGGCCAGGAACAAAGAGCGGATTTTTCCACTTCAACAAATCCTCCTCCAAGGGCTCCGGCCAGCTTCATTTCTTTACCTCGTCTCGTCCCGGATCTCGGCAACGTGCATTTTCAGGGCACCCTGACGGCTCCAGTGCGCCAAAATCTGGAGGTATGATGAGAAACCCGCGGCGACACAAGCCAAGTACAAGTCCTAGAAGTTCGAGTCCGAGCAGCATGGCAAACAAAGGGCAGAAACAGCTTCGTTTCAGTCTCGAGAGACACACACGCGGAACTCAATTCCGCTGATCTACCCAGACTGTCATGTCACTGAACCCCACCCTGTTTTGTGTCAGGACCCTTGATGAATCGCATTCTCACGCGAGACATAGATAGCTAATGAAACTCTCCGCTGTTTAGGTCCGTCACATGAGCAAAGGTCCCTGCCAAAACCCGCCCCCCCGTTCTCTTCACGCTCCGAGCTGTCTCTTCCCTCCACGCGAAATTACGATACCACCTTTGTCCCGCCTGCAACTAGCAAAAGAAGCAAATCGAAATCGTTTGCCTTGTTGAGCCGCAGCAAATCCAACAGGGACAGGGATCGCGGACACGTACAGGCTGCCTCCACGTCTACGCCCCTGTTGCCGCCACCCTTCCGCAACGACTTCCACGGTAGTTCGTCAGCACCACTCCGAACGGCCCCGATTGCTCAAGATCGGGGCTTTAGGGATATGATGAACTCTAATTCAAGTGCGCGGAATCGATCCGAAGATCGCGCGGCTGGGCGGGACTCGTCCCGAGACAAGGAGCGGGGAGCCTTGCCGGCCACATTGAAAGACAACAGCAGCTCGAACTTCCTTAGCGGTTTGCGCCATTCGTCTACCAAGGCTGCTGATATGATTAGCAAGGGGTTGTTTGGCAAGGGCTCGCGGAGCGGGAGTACGAGCATGGCTGAGAGAGAAGCTGCCTTGGATGACGAGCATTATGTGCTCAAAGTCATCAACCTGCCCTTGGTGGAACAAACGCGCCGGACTCGTATCTCGAAACGGCTGGAAAACTCGAGGGACAAGACGGAGTTTTGGATGCCCGCTTTCCCTTGGCGCGCAATCGACTACTTGAATTATAAAGGAACCGATGTCGAAGGCTTATATCGGGTTCCCGGAAGCGGCCCGCAAATAAAGAAGTGGCAGAGAAAGTTTGATGAGCGTACGTCGCGTCGCATCTTATATGTTTTCCCCGGCGTTTGAAAAGGCTCGGTGCTCTACACACAGAGAAGACACCAGAAAGGAGAAGATGCAGCTAGTGTGCTAACACCTTTACCTAGAATACGATGTGAACCTCTTCGAAGAGGATAGTCTGTATGACATCAACATCATTGGGTCCATGCTGAAAGCTTGGCTTCGAGAACTACCCGATGAACTATTTCCTAAAGAGGCGCAAGATCGCATCGCTCGCGAATGCGCCGGAGCCACAGAGGTGCCACAGATGCTTGTTGACGAACTAGCCAATCTGTCTCCTTTCAACTACTATCTACTCTTTGCCATAACATGTCACTTGAGTCTCTTGCTAGCACATTCAGAAAAGAACAAGATGGACTTCAGAAACCTATGCATCTGCTTCCAACCTTGCATGAAGATTGATGCATTCTGCTTCAGGTTTCTGGTCTGCGACTGGCGGAATTGCTGGAAGGGTTGCCGAAACGAGGCCAAGTATATTGAGGAAGAATACCGACTCTTTGATCAGCCACCCCCTCGAGGCATTGCGCAACCCAATCGTCCGGCGCGGCACGAGGAGTCAGATATGCGTCATCCGAGGTCGCCTGAGAGCAGTAAACCGTCCAACTTTGGTCACGACACGGGTTTTAGGCGGCAGCGGCGACCGTCTGCCTCCAATGCCAGCATGCGGTCGAAAGCGTCGTCTATCTCGACCAACGTGACCGCAGATAGCGAGCACGTGACTCCCGAGAGGGTCAGGGATATGCGCCCTTTGTCGCCCATCAAGCCACTATCTCCTATCGGCTTCTAGGAACTGGACGATTAAGTGGCATGCATGTCCTTTATGACCTGTCGAGTCGATGCATCGAGCCTTCGAGGTTTATTTTCACTCGAGTTACTCGAGGCCAATTTTTTTTTTTTTTTCATATTTTCTATCTTCCCACTCTGCTTTCTGCCAGTCTTGTTTTGTTTTTTTCCAATTAATACCTATGATGATGAAGTTTTTTTGTAACTGGCCTGCCTGCCTGCCTGCTTTGATTTTGATTGTTCTTTTCTTTGTCTGCTTTCATCATATTGATCACGGTCCATTGTACGCTCTGTGTTTTCTTTCTCTCTAATTGGTGGCGCAACGCAGTTTCTTTGATTTCCTTACTCTCACATTGCATATCTCTCTTTTCTTTGCCTGTTTTGCGTTCGTGCAGCCCGAGCTACACCGGTTTTAGGTGGTTGTTTTGGTATACCCTTTGATTTATCGGCTCACATAGCGAATTATAAAAATGCCTCACTCTGCCTTGGCCTTGCACTATGTAGTTGTACGATCCGTATCTGTCTTTTTTGTTGGTCTTCTTTCTTCTTTTCTACTTCTTCCTTGTTCCAGTTTCTTCTCTATTGCGGCAGCTCGTGTCGATGATTCCCCGGGGAATGTGTCACAATCTGATCTCGATGTATGCTTTGAAGCGAAGCAAACTGAGCTGATCGACATGGAAGAACAGCTGCTGGTGCAGGAATATTGGAGGGCGGAGTGGATACGTCATATCACCGCGGGGATATAAGAGGTCTGAGAACGGCTAGCGCACGCTTGCTCGCTGAGAGGTGCCAGAAGCTGCCAGGGACCAAGCCTCTATTCGTCGCAGGCTTCAAATTCTGGAAAAGGCAAGCGGCGTTTGTATGAGTGGTCCAATCCGGTGGAACGGAGCGGTGAGGAGTCCAAAACTGTATAACATTGCATTGTGCGACCCAAGAGCTATCGAGTATAGCCGGTCGTGATATAAAATATCAAGAGCTTTTTTGAGTACTCATACAAACAAAGAAACACAACCACGAGCATACTCATCATGCGAATGAAGTGACGTGTTTTTTTCCCCAGAGGTGCAGTATTTTGCCATTCCGCAAGCAGCCCCCTTCTTAGAACATCGTTCGACATTAACAACAAACCGAATCCTCAAACGCCATGACTACATGACACAAATGACAAAACCCAAGCAAAACACTTCTCCAAACTGATATTACAAACAAACAAACCCTCCCTAGTCTAAGCAGAGGACGTTCCTGACGGCCCCCTCAAATTCTTCCTCATCTTCCTCTCATTCCTCTTAATCCTCTCCTTCCTCTCCCTCCTCGCATCCCCCCTCATGCTAGTCCCCTCTTTACGCTCCGCCTCTTTCTTCATATCCACCTCCATAATCGGAGCGTCCTCGCCGTTCTTATTCATGCCTCCGTATCCCCACTTCCTCTTCCACTCTCCCGAGACGGCATCGTAGGCTAGATTGCGGCGCGCCTCTCGGGTCTTGGGTGCGATGCCCTTCTTTTCGGCGAAGCGCTCCCACTTGGTCTTTGTCTTGACGGCCGGGAGGGGTTTCTCGCGCGGGAGACGAGTCGTGGGCGCGGGGAGAGAGAGAAGTACACCGTCCTTGGTGGAGGAGATGGGGCAGGTGGTGAGGAGTTGATTGATGAGTGATTGGGCGCCGTCGCGGGCGACTTGGGCGAGGGACTGCTCGAGGGAGGAGTGGTTGAGAGTGATGGAGTTGGGATCTTCGGCGAGGAGGAGGCCGAGGTCGAAGGTGTAGGGCGTGGGTTTTTCGACGGCGACGGGGAGTTTGACCCGTTGAGAGGGGGCGGCCATTGTGTGTGTTTGTTTGTGCTTGCCGATGAGGGATTCGATGTGGTTTGAATTGAACGAGAATTTCTGCTTTTGTTTCTTTCTCTCTCTTTTTTCTGGCTTTCTTGTATGAATGAGCTTGAGCCGTGAAGTTGTCGTTCGTCGCTGTCGACGACTTCCTCGTCGGATTTTTTTTTTGGGGATCGATAAGATACGATAAGAGCCGATAGGGTGCAGCTGGTCGCAGCGGAGCCCAGCACCGGAGAGGTCTATGTTAATTGGCTTTCCCTCAGCAGCTCTGCGTTATTCTGGCAAAGCCAATGGGCGGTGGGTGGTGGGCCCGTGGAGACTTCAGAAGTTCAGATCGCTGAACAACTTCACGTTGGGGAATTTTGACTCCTCATCCCGACGAGGAGAGGGCATCCGTTCCGACAACGCCTGGCCAATTTGCCGTCCTGCGCCAGACGAGCGTGATCCGAGATTGTTTCTCTTTCAAAACATTACCCTCATCTGTCGCCCATCATGGCCTCCTCAGCAGCTTCCTCTCTCCGCACCCTCGTCCGCCCATCCGTCCTCTCCCCGGCGCGTCGCATCGTCCCCCAAGCAGCAGCAGCAGCACTCTTCTCGACCACCTCATCCCCTCTGGCTGCCATCGCTGCCATTCCTCCCCCTCCAGTCCGAACCCGCCGAATGCTCCCCACATCAAGAAAGTCCAAGAAGAGGGACAAAGCGCCCGGCAAGAAACCCGCTTCAGGAGAGCGTAAGGCCTTCCGCAAGCGCATCCAGCTCAGCAACAACAGTGCGCTACCAGTCGAGGGCCTCGAGGAGGCGAGCCTTGAGGCTCTGATCGGCTCCGGCTCGGAGACGAGTAGTAGGATGCTGGCGATTCCGGATCCCTTGGTGGACCAGTTGAGGACCCTGGAGGCATTCAAGACCACACAGACGTGGAACCTGTTCCGGCGGCCGCACTTTCTGCTGAGGCTCGAGACGAAGGAGTTGATGGGGAAACTGGCTGCGGCAATGGAAAGCAAGGACACCTTGAGATGTGTGATCACGGGGGACAGGTTGTCCGGCAAGAGCTTGATTTTGTTGCAGGCCATGGCCTATGGGTTGATGAGCAAGTGTGTTGTTATTCACATTCCTGAAGGTATGACTCGATCTCCTTCCTTTCATGTTCTTTCTATTGTTTCTCTTCATTTGGCCTACTTCCTCGTCTGTTTCGCTTTCGTATGCTTCTCTCCGTATGCTAATCAGTCATATTTCATCTTCCTCTGCCCCCAGGCCAAGATCTGACCAACGGAAACACGGACTACTCGCCCATTGAGGGCACCGAGCCCATGCAGTTCGCCCAACCGTCCTACTGCCTGAATTTCTTGCAAAAGATCCACAAGGCCAACGAGTCTGTCCTCAAAACGATTCCCCTCCAACAAGACTGGACTCACCTCGACCCCTCTCTCAAAATTGGCTCGGCCACCCTAGCAAATCTCATTGCCGGCGTCAAGGAAAGCGAGAATGCCTGGCCGACCGTCAAGGCGCTCTGGTCTGAACTCTTGCTGCCCGGACGACCTCCTGTGCTGTTCACCCTCGACGGCCTCGCCCACATCAACAAGTTTAGCGATTATCGCGACCCTTCATTCAACAAGGTCCACGCGCACGACCTCTGCCTCGTTCGCCTCTTCGTCGATGCTCTGTCGGGTAAGATCAAGCTCACCAATGGAGGCGCCGTCATCGCCGCCACCTCGGGAAGCAACTCCCCATATATTCCTTCACAGGCACTCGCCCTCAACCAGCTGGATGCTGCGCAGAGAGGTCTCCCGATCCCCGCACCAGAACCCTATGAGTCCAAGTACGACGCTCGTGTTGCCGACTCCCTCAAGGACTGCCAAGTCTTCCGTGTTGGCTACCTGAGCAAGCAAGAAGCACGCAACCTCATGGAGTACTGGACTTTGAGCGGCCTACTGCGCACTGTTCTGGATTCGAGAGTTGTAGCCGAGAAATGGGCTCTGGGTGGGCATGGCATCATTGGACAATTGGAGAAGGCGTCGTTGATGACCATGAGGGTATAGGGAATTGTTTTGCACGTGAACATTTGTTGTACGATATATAATGCGATGAAGAGAGTATCTAGAATAAAAAGTCGATGGCGTGTGGAGTTTTTTTTTCATTAGTTCTCTAGGTCTTGTTGCTAGACATGAATGGCTCATAGTGGTGTAGATGAGATGTGATGCTTGGACCGGTAGAATGGCCCATGGACTACAGAGGAAGGAAGGCACCGTAATATGTAGCCGTACCGTCATCTACTGTACTGCTCATGAGAAGGGGACAAGCACATAAAACTTGGCAGTGATGCTACAATCTCAAGATACGCTTGACTATCATGTATGAATAGTAATCAAGGCACCGTGTCGTTCTGATCCTGTCGTGGACATAACTTTTCGTCGGCAAGTGTGATGATGGCCTGGCTCCAGGAGCCAATCGCGGGTGTCTGCGCCGCCACCTGGGTGATGTGCCCAAATTCCGTTGCGCCAGATGACGACAAAAGAATACGCACTGAACAAGCTACTGGACCCTGTACAATTGACACCTATACTGCTAAAAGGCATGGGCAAAGCCATGGCCATCACAGCAAGGAGGATTTTTGGACAAGGTAATAAGGCTTACTCTAGTGGGTTGCGGGGGTATCACAGCACAAGAATTTGGATAGGCCGAAACACTATCGATTCGAATGTATTAAGCGCCATTTCCTCCTCTTTCTTTGTATTTGCTCGGGGAATCTCCTGCACTAAAAAAACCCCTCGGGGTAATTTGTCCGGCTCCCCTCCTTCCTGCGAATCGCTAACGTTGGTGGGATGTGCAAATTTCGATGGGTCTATCAAAACCTGCTCCCAATACGCCTTCTGCCTTTCCTTCTGCGTGCGTAGCTCCTCCGCTTTCCGTGACAGAGCATCAGCCGCCGCGTTCTGCTTACCGGGTCGAAAGTCGATGACGAAGTTATATTAGGAGAGCGTCTCGCTTCACCGTGCTTGCCTCGCTTTCAATTGTTTCTTCGTGGCGAAAAACTCCAGTCCGTGATGGTCCGTCAGGACCCTGATCGGCGTGTCCGTTTGCAACCCCATGAGTTCCGGTCGCCATTCTTTAAAGCATTTCACGATCGCCAACAACTCCTTATCCGGGATGCCATAATTTCCCTCTGCCGGCGTCATTGTCTTGGAGAAATATGCAACTGGGTGCCACTCCTCGTTGACTTTCTGAGACAGGACCCCCCATACTACTCCCTCCGATGCGTCTGTTTCCAATTGGGTTTGTCGAGTGTGATCGTAATGCATAAGCACCGGTGCCGTGACCATGGCTTTCTTCATTTTCTGGAACGCTTCCTCACGAGCCGGGGTCCATTCCCATCTCACATTCTGGTGGGTCAGGTTGTACAGAGGTCGGGTTATGCGACTATATCCCTCGATGAACTTCCGGTAAAATGCGTAGAACCCTAAGAACGACCTCAAGTCTTTGACCCGTCTCGGCTGTTCCCAATTCTCGACCGCGTGTACCTTTGCCGGATCGGTGGAGATTCCCTTCGTGGATATGATGAATCCCAAGAATTTTGTCTCTGTGACACTGAACTCGCACTTCTTGATGTCCGCTTGAAGCCCCGCGTCTCTGAGCCTCTTCAGTACCTCTCGCACATGTCGGGCGTGGTCCTTCGGATCCATGGAATAGATCAAGATATCGTCCATGTACGCTGTGCACGTCACGTCCAACAAGTCCTCCAAAACATGGTTCATGAACCTCTGATACGTTGCCGGGCCACCACTCAGCCCGAATGGGAGCATTTTGTAGTAGAATGACCCGTACCTCGTGCGAAATGTCGTGAATCTTCCGAATCTGGATCCATCCTCAATCGGTTGAACGCATTTAGAATGTCCAACTTTGTGTAAATTTTCGCCATTTCCAGCATCGCCATGGTCTCCGCTATCAGTAGCAGCGGATATCAATCCCGCTCCGATATCGCGTTCAACTTACGATAATCCACACAGAATCGCAGCGTCCCATCCGCTTTCTTCACGAACAATACCGGCGCTGCAAACCCTCTTTTGCACGGAGCAATGAATTGTTTGTCTAGGTTCTCCGTCAGATAGTCCCGAATGGCCTTCAACTCCGTCAACGAGTGCCCATACAAGGGCGGAAGGGAAGCTCCTCCTTTGAGTGTCCTTTCGCGATTCGTATCTTGTGGTCGAATTCCGGTCTTCGTGGCGGGAGTTGCTCCGCGCCTACCTTGCTGAACACGTCCGCATAGTACCAGTACTCTTTTGGGAGTTTCTCACCGAACAGCTGGCAATGGGAGTCGACCAGGAGGCAAACAAGCTCCAGACGCTCAAGGAACAGTTTACCCAAAACGTGGGAGTCCTCACGGCAGGAATACCAGGACCTGCGAGAGAGCCCCGAGGTGAGGACTCCCACGTTTTGGATAAACTGTTCCTTGAGCGTCTGGAGCTTGTTTGCCTCCCGGTCGACTCCCATTGCCAGCTGTTCGGTGAGAACCCGAACGAGTTCGTGCAGATCCTGGCAAACCATCTCACTGTGTTGCGTGATCCGGTTCGTGTGCTTGGCCATTGCTTCGATGTGGCCGTTCTGCATGGCCACGGTGGCCAGCAGGTCGGACAAGAAACCCAAGGCCACCTCTCTCTGGCGCGCAGCCTCTATCATGTGAGTGCGGAACACGTCCGTGGTCCATTCGGTCGATTTGTCGCACTCTGGGACTTCGATCCATGCCTGCCCTTCATCGTCTTCTGGAACCATGACCGGCCAGTCGTCGCATTCGGCGAGTCGGCGGGCCATTTCCTCCTCGGCTGCGGCTGTGTGCCATTCCCAGGGCCTACTCTGGACGAGCCGAACGTCGCGTATTGTGTATTTTTTGCCCGGGTCCGGCAACCGTTTTTCTCGTTCCTCAGGGGGGTTCCGCCCCGGTCTCACGACTACCAGGTCGTCCGGTACCAGTTCCCCAAGCCTAGGCGCTCCTGGCAAGTAGACGATCTTGTCTTCAGTCGTAGTGTATTCCATAGAGCTGCTCTCTACAAGGGGAAACGCCCCGGCCATGGCGAATGTCGGCCTCGACATTGTGCTCCAAATTTTGTGTAGGCGGAGCGCGTCGTCGCAGTTCCTGTCGAAAAAGAAAAAAAATCAATAAAATTTGACAAGCGGGATTTTTAAAGGTCGTCCCCGACTGAAATAAATGAATTGGGCGACCTTTCTTATTATGTCACAGCACAAGAATTTGGATAGGCCGAAATACTATCGATTCGAATGTATTAACTGAGAATAAGAAAGATAGAGAAGAAAGAGGAAAACTCTAAAACTACAGCGCGATCCCGTCGCGCTCCTATCTCCTCCAGTGGGTCCCGCGGACCCACAAGCTGGTTGTGGCCCACAAGTTACAACCCTTAGCGGCTTAGCCCCACAGCCTGTCCGGTGCAGCCCGTGAAAAGGGGCGTTTCAAGTTTGTTCTCCAAATTTGTTCCGTGAACTTGAAAACTCCGCTATCTTTCAAGTATGTACACGAATCAGACGATCAGGCCAAGATAATTGGAGTTTGTGATACCACGTTGGACAGCGCAGTAACTACATCCAGAAGTTCCAGGGTATGACGTTCAATAAGGGATCTCCGTGTAACAGTCACGCCCATGTTGCAACAATATCGAACAGTGCGATCGACTACCTCTTCAACGACATCACTCCGCGAGGCTGGCGAGCAACCAAGGAGCCAAAGGCGGAAGTGCCACACTGCCAATTGGCAATGATAGTGGTCCTCCACGGATCACCAATGACCACACATTCGCGAAATAACATGGAATCATCAGTTTCTCTCATATTACGCCGCATAGAGAAATACGTTTACGGCCCTTGTTCTGCCCCTCCTCACAGACGCCATCCTGCCGTGCTGCCGTTCAGTTTGCCTGAGTCCATAGGTACCAGGGGGTAGCCCGTCACCCCTCCACCTCCACATGCACACCTTTCAAACTCCATCCTGAAAAGAGACATCCATTCCAAACGCCATGTAACTCTGAAAATGAACATCAAGATGGAAACAATGATAATAACGTATCAAAATATGGCAAGGTAAGCAAGTAACACTACGCTGCTTTATAGTTTCACTCATCCATGATATCCTCATCGTCATCATCATCGTCAGCCGTGACGAATATCAGTCTGGCTCCGTTGCCGGTGGTTTGCCACACCTGTCATGTAGGTTAGTAGGATGAACTCGATAAATGGTATTTTGAATTCATCTGTTTCTTCGTTTTCTTCGTTTCATCCTAGTGAAGGGACAAACAAATGGAAGCATGTGCGGGGGATCGCTTACATCAAGTGTGGTGTACTCTTCCAGTGCGTTGAGCCACTGGTCTTCTGTGTACCCCTTGGCAATCACACGCTCCTTGACTTTGCGCATGCTCAATTCCACACCGAGCTCGTCGTCGTCCTCACCATCGTCAGCACGACAGGCGCCAGAGTCGGCAAGGGCCTTGACTAGGTTGTATATCCTGCTGCTGGCGTTCAGGCCACGGCGACCAGTGCCGATTTCTGAGTTGAGGCTCTCCTTGCTGGCTTCGATAAGACGCAGGGCCTCGTCCACGTCATCTTGGCACACTTGCGAGCTAAAACGGAGGCGGGCAAGTGCCTGTGCCAGACGGACGACACCGAGAAGAGTTCTGGGCGTGGTGTGGGTGAACTGCTTGCCTTTCTTCTCCGCGCGCTGTTGCTGGTCGCGAAGTCGGACATAGGTTTTGACCATATAGTCTGAGACGGATTCGGGAACAACGGGGCGGTAGGTTCGTGCTTGGGCAACGTACGAGCGCACTTCATGGGGGCTGAAGACGACATTATCGGTGCCAATGTCTGGGTGACGATTGTGCATATGTACGTAGGCGACATGCTTGGCCAGCTGCTCATCTGCGTCGCGCGACGGGGTATCGAGGAGAAGAAACAGGACATCGAATCGAGACAGAAGAGCAGCAGGAAGGTTGATGTTTTCCACGGGGGAAATGCGAGGATTATATCGTCCGTAGACGGGATTCGCTGCGGCCAGGATAGAGGTGCGGGCATTGAGAGTCGTTGAAATACCGGCCTTCGAAATTGAGATTGTCTGCTGCTCCATGACTTCGTGGATAGCTGTCCTGTCTGTTTCGTCCATCTTGTCGAATTCGTCGATGCAACAAATGCCATTGTCGGCAAGAACGAGGGCACCCCCCTCGAGTACCATTTCGTCAGTCACAGGATCTCTCATCACGGCAGCCGTCAGACCCACGCCACTGCTTCCACGGCCAGAGGTATAAACGCCCCGGGGAGCGACCTTGGAGATGTACTTGAGAAGTTGGGATTTGGCAACACCGGGGTCGCCCATCAAGCAAATATTGATATCACCACGAATCTTCATGCCATCTCCCATCTCCTTGGTCACACCGCCAATCAGCAGCAGCAGCAGGGCCTTCTTGACGTCCAAGTGACCAAAGATCTCAGGCGCTATAGACTTTGCAAGCAGCTCGTAGACCTGACCGGTCTGGCGATACTTGTCGATGCGTCGCACCAAAAGCGGATCGATAATCATCTCGCTGTAGGCCTTTTTGTGTTGACGAATGTAGTGAGCCTCCACATACGTGTCCGTCAACAGGCCAGCCTTCATGGCCTTGAAACCCGTGTATGGCGTAGGGAGGAAGATGCCGGAAATATCAACCACATCGCCGGGATTGATTCGACGCACTAGACTGCCATAGCACAAGATGGTCAAAGAGCGCGGAATCTGGCCAATGGGGACCTGCTCTGCCATCTCTTGAACCTTGACCTCTTGAAAAGGCAAGAACTTGGAGGCTCTGGTTGATGGGTTTAGCTGGCCCTTCGATTGGTTCTGTTTGCACATATCTGAAGGACACATTGTCAAGGGACCGTACTGCCTGTCAGAGACCGGCTGGAAGATCTCGTATCCACAGCGATCGCAAGTATACGCGCTGACTTGCACAATGGGCTTCACGTCTGACACGCGCGTCGCAATCGCTCTGATCGTGATGAGGTTTCCTAGATGTTCGCCTTTCACTTGCCGGACTGCCAACGCCTTGGCTGGGTCATCTGCGGTGCCAGACTTGGGTTTGAAGACCAGAGTGTAGCGTCGGACAAGCTCAGCTGGGAACTGGTCATCTTCGACAGTTGGATCTCTCGCCACGGCTTCCTCTAGTTCACGGTTACGAGCTTGACGTCGGGCCATAAGGACATCGAGAACATCGTCTTTGAAGCTTCACTTGCTTATTAGCGACGCATCCAGTTGTGTGAGAAGAGGCAGGTCAGGCGATTAGGTATCTCAATCTTTATCATACCTGACGTCTAGGCTTGGTTGCGGCATGACATTGTCCACGGCTCTGGACATAATATCAACGTAGTGCTTCGTGTTCATTTCAATCGAGTACACCAGCCGCAGTGGTTCTTCTTCTTCGTTTTGAGATTCCCACTTCATGTGTTTTATTTTTGTGTTATCATTCGAGCAAAGTCGAAAACGGGATGGTCATTCAATGATGAAGTAAGCGCTTCTACTTACAGTTGTTAAGTCATCCAGATCAATCAGGATTTCGTCGATTGATCTATCGGCTAACTTTTGCAATATATCCATATACTTGTGTTGGGGTTCTCTCTGGCGCTGCTTCTCTTGACGTCGGCGGTTTGCGGACTCGGAATCCTCGTCCATGGGATCGTATCCGTCGCTAAGTTCATCATCATCGATTGTGAAGTCTCCTAGGGCCGTTGTAATGGTATGCTCAGGGGACGTCTTGAAGCCCCTGAGGAACTCCTCG
Organism: Claviceps sp. LM84 group G4; assembly: GCA_018360345.1. Taxonomy (NCBI): domain Eukaryota; kingdom Fungi; phylum Ascomycota; class Sordariomycetes; order Hypocreales; family Clavicipitaceae; genus Claviceps; species Claviceps sp. LM84 group G4. The sequence continues at coordinate 29,691 of SRQH01000035.1, read as the reverse complement.
AAGCTCTCTGGTCGATGTTAGCGCCGAGAACAGGCATCGGCATTATATGAGAGTGTAAGGGGCTGTAGAAGCAACCACGCATTGAGAGAGCGTGAATCAGGGTGTCGGAGGGGATACACACTTTGCTGGGCTTCGTAGTCGACGGGTGACTTGAGATCACGAAGCGCCATATTGGACTGCTGCTGCGGTTGCGGCGTGTATGATAGATAGAAAGATGCAATGGCGGCCCTTCGTCAAGGTTGCGACTGGGATGGGATCAGGAGTTGTCGACTCGGTATGTATGTACACGATGTGCACAAATAGCGATTGACTCGTTCGATGAGTTGGATGGAGCCCAGAACGCGAGTTTTCGTACGCGACGCGTCTTGTGCGTAGATCAATTAAACATGTGGTGCGCCCGAGCTGTAGCCTGTCACTGGTCAGCCACAGAGCGGGTACAAGGTATGTACATATGTACATAGGTACATACCCTAGGTAGACCGTATGTACCTATGTAGTCGATATTCCAGAATTATATTAGGTAGAGGTAGCGCTCAGGCCTTATCTCTGTTTTCGTGCCGTGACATAACAAGTAAGATCATTCTTACTATCAATTGTCGGGGACGACTTTAACATCCCATTCTATGCATTCGTTTACACCGGAACAGAAAACCTTGCTAGCGGCAGTCGACGGACGTGGGAAAGTACCCAGCTGAGATCGACAGAACCAGACCCAGAAGAAAGAATGAACGTCGAAACCCGAGCTTTGATGAGCCCGGAGCCCCTCAGTTGCGGAGGGCCATGTGCGGGCTCGTCGCACAGGTCGCGGCGCACTTGCTACCTACAACAGATACCATCTCGGATGAGAATGCTATGCGGCTTGTGGCCACGGAATGGACGGCCAACGAGAAAAACGTGGAAAGGGAGATTGAGAGGAGATTGAATTTGACCACACGCATGGCCGTCGTTGTCGAGAGGAACGATGACGAAACCCCATGGGACCTCAGTACCTACGAGAAGACGAGAGACGCCACCACGAAAGGGCTGTCCGGAAGAACCATGTGGGAGATCACACGAGAGGCGATTATACAGAGGGGGGTTCTGATGGGCGTTGTCGCCGACATGAGAGCAAGTGTTGCGGCACTCGATACAAATGCGGTTGCGTTGATCGAATCGCATAACATGTTGGCAAGAGAAAGAGCCTCTTGGAAGGAACACGAACTGAAACAGAACAACATGATCAGGGAGCTCCAGCTTGAGCTCGCCCGGGCCATGGAACAGCCAGTTCGGACGACGGAAGCGGCCAACAGGCCCTGGTCAATGTGAGCTGTAATGTCAGCCTCATTTTCCGCTTCAACGGTAACGTCATCCTCGACTTCAATTGCTAAGCCCTCACTATCCCCCAAGGTGATGTCTCCCGGGTCTCCCAGTGAGAATGGCGCCTCAGGGTCATCCAACGGCGGCGCCATTCGTTGAGACGCGCAAGGCATCTGCGTACCGGCCTCATACGTATCCCCATGAACCTCCAGCCACTCCAAAGCCTTTTGATTGTGGCCGAAGCATTCGTGGTCGTGGATGGCGAATTAGGCGCATCTGGGACAACAAACTCCGGATGTGGAAGACGTCGCTTTCGGTTTCGAACTGAAGGCGCTGATGATGACGGCGAGGATGAAGAATTTTGCAATGCTTCATTGCGCTCCTGATTCAGAGCTCTGTCAAGCAGCGTCGGGTTGCGCCGATGCGATCGTGAGCCTAGACAAAGACTACCTTTCGGCCTCCCCTTGCCCTTGACGATTAAGGGATCGTACGGTCCAAGAGGGAGATCATCTCCGGTCAAAAGCCGCGTCCGGTCGAGCCACCAGAAACGATCTACGTCGTCAAGGGGGATTGGAATGTCTTGTTCCTGGTACTGGAAGAGGCGATGCCGACTGACTCGAACGCGTCTTCGGAAGAGCCAAATGTTTGCAATGGCTCAAAGACTTGCTCAGGGAGTGGCTCAGAGGCACGATCCATGGTGAGAACATTATAGACGCGCTTCGTATATCGTTAGCCGTAGGCGCAAATGCTTTATACATGAGAAAAATGTCTTTACATAAAAGATTTATGGGATGATGTCAGATGGAAGTGGTTTGTTGAGAATTGGAATCATGCAGGGGACGGATGGTCACGTGTTCGACAAAATGTCGCCGGTCGCGGCGGTTGGGGTTCCTGCATTAGGTAATGAGACCCAATAAAAATGGAGAGTGTCACGAGAATTATGGAGAATGCTGTCCGGATTGTAGCAATTTTATTATGCTGTTCTTCCAGAATAGATAGCGCCCAGGCCTCATCTCTGTTTTCGTGCCGTGACATACGGAGTACATAGGCTGTAGCATACGGAGCCAGTGTGGCTGTGCATGACTTGCGGCTTGCCTCGGTGCAGTTGAACGTGGGTTCATCAACCAAGCATGTCAACGCCCAGTGCCCATTGGCACGTGCATCAACCGCGGCAGAAGATACGTAACAGCCACCTCCAGATGCCGGACTTCGACATGACAACATCTGCCACTTATTATTGCGCATACATGCTGGAAAGAAGACGTCAGCCGTGAAAGGCTCTGCCAGTTCCGCTTCATCGATCGGCCATGCACCTCGACTGCTCAGCATGGCGCCCAGAAAGAATGCGCAATCCACAGCGGCCGAGCTCTCGCTGGTCCACTTGAAGAACTGCCTGGTCAACCTTCCGTCGTCCCTCGTCTCGTTGCTTCTCAACCTGGACACGGTGAGACTATTTTTTCCCTTTTAAATCTCTAATTATATCCTTCTCTCCTCACTATTCTGCTCTAACCGCTCAGTTGTTTCTTACAGCCGGTACAAAATGTTGTGGTCGAGCTTGCCTACAAACCCGCCGGCGTCTCTGGCGAGTCTAGAGACCCCTCAATCCCTCCGCAGTCCATATTCGTGGGATGGACGGGGATGCCCAGCAAGCGACGGGATCCTTTCCTTGCGCGTCGCAATGGCAGCAGCGGGGGCCGCGGATCTTTGGACCAGGCTGTTCAGGTGGTGGAAATCGATGCGACGCTTGCGAATGCTCTGAAGCTCTCCGAGGGCCAAAAGGTTACCGCTACAGTACACGTCGATCCTCCCATCGCACACAGCATCAATATTGAGCCCCTGACGCCCGAGGACTGGGAAATGATTGAACTGCACGCCACTTTTCTCGAGCTCAACTTGCAGTCGCAGATTCGTGCGCTTCCCAACCCAGGGTACCGCTATGGATCGACAGCTGTAGCGGTTCCCCCCCATCCTCTGACGTTGCACCTCTCGCCTACATCTACTGCCAGCATCAAGGTCGTATCGCTAGATCCCGCGCCGTCGGCCGATGTTGCCTTTGTCAAACTATCTCCCAATGCCGAAGTCATTGTCGCGCCGAAAACCAGAGCCAAGTCGTCACAAATTGCCGCCAGCGGGGGCGGCGACCACCGCAGCGTCGCAAGCACCTCTAAATCCAGACGTAGTGGGGGTAGTGCTGTCCGGAAACAGCGCGACAGAGAAGAAACGAAGCCTATCATGTTTCTTCGGGCCATTGAGCGAACGGCCTGCAGGCAGTGGTTCGAGGACGGACCGTCAGACCCTGATATCAGCATCTGGGTCGATCGAGAGCGCCTACTTGCGAGCCCATTTCGAGGCGTTAAGTACGTCGTCGTCGACGTCATCAAGCCAGCCGGATTGCAGAAACCACAAGTGGAGGACGGGACCGCTCCACCGACCAGCACAGCCGCGTCAACCAAGGTCGTCGCGAGCTTGAAATCTTGGGATGATCCTCCACATGGACAAACAGCGGCCTTGTCCTCGCCCTTGTGTGCAGTACTAGGCTGTTCTGGTATCGTAGGAGGTGTTGTCAAAATTCAGGCTGCACCGCCGCCGTTGCCGAAGGGGGCGGTCCCAGGTGTCAAAGTGTATCCATTTGCCAGTCACGGCGGCGACTCAAAGCCGAACGAGGGCCTGAAGTTCGGAAGTGACTCCAAGGCCGAGAAGGAGGAATCAGCGAAACGATTCCGTCACATGTATTTGGGTACAAACAAACAACAGGGCTTGTTACGAGGGCCGATCACGGATGGCATGGTGGTGGGAGTCTACAGCGAATTGGACGCTCCGCAAGGCTGGGAGGGCGGCTTCGTCAAGTTTGAGTGTAGCTCGGAATATGCATCCTCTCAAGATCGAGACAGAGACGGCAGAGACGCGACGTTGTGGGCGGTCGGCCTGGATGACATGACTCATATTGACTTTCAGCAGCCTCTGGCTCGACCCTCATGGATGGTGCCTGATTCTGACGTTTTTGAGGTGCTGCCCAAAAACAATTCTCTTCTAGTGGGCATTGACGATATGCTGCGAAACCTCCGGACACAACTAGCACATATGTCCTCTGTACTGTTGACCGGCGGCAGGGGTTCTGGCAAGACTTCAGTAGCGAAACACATGGCTGAGACACTGAGACAGGAGACGCTCTTTTACAGCTTGTATTTCTCGTGTCGCAAGCTCGTCACAGACGAGACCAGAGTATCCACGATAAAGGAGACATTGACACGAATTTTCATGTCTGCGAGTTGGGGAGCGAGACTGGGCGGAAAGTCAGTGGTGGTGCTTGACGATCTGGACAAACTGTGTCCTGTGGAAACAGAACTCCAAGTCGGCAACGACAATGGACGGAGCAGGCAAATTAGTGAGACTGTACGCTCTATTGTGCGGCAGTTTTGCACTCGGGACAGTGGCATTGTTTTGCTGGCGACGGCAGAGGGCAAGGATTCGCTCCACAATGTGGTGGTCAGCGGGCATGTAGTGAGAGAGATGATGGAGCTCAAAGCTCCGGATAAGGAAGCACGAAGGAGAGTCATGGAGGCCATTGCCCGCCTGGATTCTGTAGAGGTCGTGGACGCTGTTTCGAAAGACGGGGAATCCAACGACCGGGACAGTAACTTAAGCCGCCCAACTACATCGGATGGGCACGAAACGACCCAAGACGTCGACAGTGAGTCATGGATGCATGGCACGGCAACGTCCGGGAAGTCCACCTCCAAATCCGCCGGTTTCGCCATCAACTCGGACCTGGACTTCCTCGACCTGGCAGGTATGACCGACGGCTACATGCCAGGAGACTTGCACGTGCTGGTATCGAGAGCGCGAAATGAGGCCATGATGCGATCCCTCGCCGAGTTCCCAAACGCTGATGCCGACAGTGCCATTCCACTCGGTCGAGTCGACTTTGAGAGCGCCCTGAAAGGCTTCACACCAGCATCTCTCCGAAACGTGCCGCTGCAGAGCTCGACAACAACGTTCAAATCCATCGGAGGCTTGCAAGAAACGCGCCGCGTCTTGCTAGAGACACTCGAATACCCTACAAAATACGCCCCCATCTTTGCCCAATGCCCCCTCCGCCTGCGGTCGGGCCTCCTGCTGTATGGCTACCCTGGGTGCGGCAAGACGCTTTTAGCCAGTGCCGTGGCCGGCGAATGCGGCCTCAACTTCATCAGTGTCAAGGGACCAGAAATCCTCAACAAGTATATTGGCGCGTCGGAAAAGAGCGTGCGCGACCTCTTCGATCGGGCACAGGCCGCGAAACCTTGTGTTTTGTTCTTTGACGAGTTCGACTCCATTGCACCCAAGAGAGGGCACGACTCGACGGGGGTGACGGATCGTGTGGTGAACCAGCTGCTGACGCAGATGGACGGCGCAGAGGGGCTGTCTGGTGTATATGTTCTGGCAGCCACGTCGCGTCCCGATCTCATCGACCCGGCCTTGTTACGGCCCGGTCGTCTGGACAAGTGTCTTCTCTGTGACCTGCCCGGGTTGGAAGACCGCCTTGACATTATTAAGGCGCTGGTGCAAAAGGTGCGATTATCGAGCGAGCTTGCTACCGCCGACGACACGAATCGTGACAACGAACATAGTCTGATGGAACTTGCTCGCCGGACTGGAGGATTTTCTGGGGCTGATCTACAGGCGCTAGTGTCAAACGCCCAACTCGAGGCCATCCACGATGTTCTCGACGTGAGCGGTGCCTCTCGCGACGTTGAAAGCTTCAACCGAAAGAAGCCCAAGAACGACACAACTCGCAGTCCATCGACACCCAGCTTCGTCCAGTTCCGCTACGGTACTAATTCTGTCCCTTCCAACGAGCCCATGATCCCGCAAAGCCAATCTGCAGCTCTTACGGAAAACGCGGCCATCACCTCTAAGCTAGAGCAGATGACGCTGACCCGCAAACGTGCCAAAAAGGGGTACGGGACGTTGACGAAGTCAGATGGCATCAACAACGGGAACAACGGTGATGATAAGAAGCAAGAGAAGGAGAAGGGCCTGCGAGAAGTGGTCATTGCGTGGACACATCTCGTCAAGGGGCTAGACAAGACACGTGCGAGTATCAGCGACGAGGAAAAAGCCCGTCTGCGACGGATATACCACGAATTTGTGGTGGGCCGGAGCGGCCAGATGAAGGACGGGCAGGGAAGTATGGAGATAGGCGGACGGAGCAGTCTAATGTGAATATAGATTCGGAATATAGACGCGGCTGCATTTGAAAAGGATGTACTTACTACCTTGGCGAACTGTTGGAAGAGCAAAGGACAACAAAAATAAATTAAAATAAATTGTAAAAGATCTAATCTATGGTACCTGGTTCTTGAGTGAATGCCTGGACATGAGTGAAGAAACGAAGAACAAATATCACTGGGGACTGGAATATCTACATAGGAATCACACATATATGCATCCACATATGCATTACGGGAAACACTCGAAGCAAGTTTTACTTCCCCATCACCTCGCCCACCACCCTCACCGCGTCCCCATGCAGTCCATTATCCCTCGCAAGCACCAGCCCCCTATTCGCAGCTAAATACCGCCCCCTCCCAAAATCGACCTCCTTGCCATCCAGATCCGACACCCGGCCTCCCAGCTCTCGAAACATGAGCTGCGCACCCGCGTGGTCCCAGACACATGAGCGGGCATTCTCCCCCCTCGGCAGCCGAATGAGCAAGTCCCCCCCGCCGAGAATCAGGCCCGCGTAGCGGACGTGCGAGGCCCAGACGTCGGTGCCTGGGAACGGCACAGCGAGCTTTTCGCAGATACTCTGGACGATGCTTCGCTGGGGAGGTGGATTTAGGTCACAGTCGATGAGATGGCTATCCTGTCTAGAGGGACTAGGCTCCAGGGGTGCCAGTTTCTCCGACTGATGCTCGTGGTAGTAATCATAGGGAAGTTCATCTTTCCAGGAGGAGGATGGCGAAGAGGAGGAGAGTGTAGTTTTTGTGACGCCCTGGTTCCGCACCGCGGAGAGCATGATACCCAGACCGGTGGTGTCGACTTCGTCTTCAAAGATGCGGCCTTGGCGGAGCTGTAGATTAGGATAGACGACTGTGGCGAGGACTTCCTTGCCGTGCTCGAGCAGCGTGAGCGATACGGCGTATTGCTCGCCGCGGAGAAATGAAGCCGTCCCGTCGACGGGGTCCATGGCCCAGAAGCGGCCGTGGGGACCGCCCTCGCCGCGGCCGCCGAGGTCAATCAGCTCGAGCATTTCTTGCATTGACCCGGGCTCCTCTTCGTTCTCATCCTCATGTTTCTCCTCCTTCTCTTCTTTGTCCTTCTGCTGCTGCTGCTGCTGCTGCTTCTGTTGTTGTTGTTGTTGTTTCTGCTCCCGTCGCCACCCCTTTACCCCCTCGCAATACAAGCCGTAAACCTGGCCCCTTAGCCCCTCATCCGCTCTTAGCACCCCCGCATCCTCCTCCCCCACGAATCCGTCATCCGGGAACGCATCGCGCAGGATCCGTATCAGCAGCGCCTGGGCGGCAAAGTCGGCAATCGTGACGGGGGAGGCATCCGCCTTGGAGAGTTCCTTGACGGACGAGCAGAGGACTCGTTTCGTGAGGCGGGCGGCGTGGAGAGCGGCGGTGCGGGCGGTGGAGAGCTCTTTTCGGAAGGACAGTGAGGGGCCCTCCATGGTGTTCGCTTCGGTTGTGTGTTCTTCAGAAAAGGGATCAAGAACAAGAACAGAGGTGGACAGAGAAGTTTGATTGGCGATTCGAATTTAGATGCAGAGATTTGTTTGTTGTCGGGTCGAGCTGGCTGCGGTTAGAACAAGATACGAGATGGGATGGCCGCCATGCCCGCAAGCGCCGACGAGACGCCGGTCCATACATTTGTGGGGCGTGGAGGCGAGCCGCGAGGGACGTGAAACTTTGAAAGAAGATGAACTCGAGATGATGAACCATAGCAGCGAAGAGGTAGGTGAGCAATGCCGTGTCCAATTCACCCTGTTCGACTTCACGTTCCTCTTTCTCTATTGCATGGACATTTCGTCACTGACTACATATGTACACGGTTCTCTGCCCCTCGTCTTGTGAGAAACACGACTCTGCCGTCGTCATTGACGAAGACGAAGACTGCTGCTCCTGGTGCACGCGGCATTCGCCTTGATTCACCAGTCCCATCAAATAACATCAAACGGCGGTCTTGATTTCTTGTGTTTAACTCGCCCTCTCAGAAACAAAGCCGATTTTGCCAATTTCACAAGAAGCCCTTAATGTCGTTCCACTCGATCGCCAACCCCCCAAACTTCCGGCAGCCATAAAGAAAACAAAACAGATTCCTCCTCAAATAAATTCTTTATGCAGATCCGAGCACGTTGTCGTCTTGAGAGAAATGGAAGAGAGAGAAAGGAGAAGAAAAAAAATCGGCAAAAAATGGACAAGATATACGGAGTAATCAGAAACAACCTTTGTGGCCGGGCCCAACGCCGTACACAACCCTATGCTTCCCATGAGTCCGTGACACCAAAAACGCCGCTTCATGCAGAGACAATACTCAAATGTGATGGGTAGGTCCGAATCAACATCTGACGTCAGTTCCGAGACCAGCCACAACCACCATCACGGTCTATAGTCCGCAGCTCGCACACAAGTGCAAGCAGCAGTAACAACACAACAACTTAAAAACCATCAGTTCTATACCCCGTTCGTCCGTGAGCCCGATTTGGACTCCTTGCTGCGCGCATAGAGGGTTCGGTACATGTTGCTCAGTCTTTTGCCTGTGACGCTCTTGCTAGTGTCGTCGACTGGCCATAAAGCAGCCAAGAAATCCCTGTGTGTCGTGTTAGTCGGCTGCGGCGCTTTTACAAGCCCAAATTACTACGTACCAAAAATTGTTTTTGAGACCCTCATCTGCTGCCGTGACTTGAAGCCTTTCGTCTAGAAATGTACCAATAGCAACCAGCTCGGTTCCAAAAATCGATGCGCGCTCCTTGCTTGACTTGACGTTGTCTTTGGTTGTGGATAATATTCGCTCGAAGTTTTCCCGCACAGGCTTGAGAAGATACCAAATCATGGCCTCGTTATCTCTGTTTCGCTCATCCTTATTGTCGCCGATCCGTCGCAGTTCATCCAGCCGGTGCAGCGCCTTTGATCTTCGCTCGTCCTGAGGTTGCTGCGAGTCTCTGTCATGCTCTCGATCGCGACCGCGTTCGCGCTCACGGCCATAATCAACATCTCGATCACGACGGAAATCTCGGTCGCGATCTCGGTCGCGATCACGGTCACGGTCACGGTCACGAGCACGATCCCATTCCCTGTCCCTCTCCCTCTCTCTGTCTCTGTCTCTTTCATGCTCACGATCTCGGTCCCGGTCTCTGTTGCGATCCCGATCCCTATCCCTACTATCACGATATCTGTCATCGTCACGCCGACGATCGTCTCGCCGCTCGTCTCGCCGACGCTCATCATCATACCGAGGTCGGGCCCTGTCGTGTCGCCTGTGATCATCATCCCGGCGACGGTCATCACGACGAGCATCTACCCGATCGCGATCTCGATCCCGATCTCTTTCTCGGTCGGCACCATGTTTGCTCTGACGACGACCATCTTCCATGCGGCGGTGCTTCGGGCTTATATCGTCTTCATACGAAGTATGCTTTCGTTTAAAGTCAGGCTTAGACGGACCTCGTTCGTCAGCAGCGCTACGGCCACGATGGTCATCATGGTCTCTGTCGCGGTGTTTCTTGATGGTGTGTGGCGCAGGGGATGCGGTTCCGCTAATGCGATGCCCGTTCGCAACGCTGTGCTTCTTGTTATTCCGGTGATGGTTGTCCACGACGCGCTGGGCGGTCCGATCACTGGAATACTTGTACTGTAGCACGGAGAGCAGATATTCAGAGCGCCGGACAAGGTGCACAGCCCCCGGAGCTTTGAGTTTGTCATTGGCTTTGCTTCGCTCTTCTTTCTTGCCAACTCTGTGCTCCTCGAGGAACAGCTTGTCTTGCATCTCCAACTCTGCATCATCACGAATTTGTACCCAAGCACCGAAGCCGTGCTTGTCAATGCCAACTAGAAGCATCGCGTCCTCCTTGGCACCCCATGCGCACGTGTAGTTGGCGGCTTTGGTGGCGTCAGGGAGGCGAAAAGACTTCCAATCGCTTTGACTCTGGATCGCGTTGCGAAGAAGTTGGAGCTGCTTCGGACGTTCGATTGCTGTCTCAGCATTGACTTTCTTGAGCTCACCAAAGTCGATAAGCACAGCTTTCCGGTCCTTCTTGGTCAGACTTTTGCCTGTTTTCTTTTCCTCCTCTGCAAGCTTCAAGCTATTCTCATCCACAGCTTGCTGCGCGGCCTTGATGAAGTCGTCCAGCACAGACTTGACAAATTCATGATCCCTCTCAACTAGTTTCGCCTCTTGAATTATGTCATCTTTGCGGTCATCCATTGACCCGAACCGAAAGTAGGCCTTGATGAGATTTCGCTGCTCTTTGTCGTTCAATGGTCGTTTCGGATCGGCCAGCAGAGCCTGTTGCTCCTCTTCCTCTTGCCGTTGTTCTCGCTGGCGTTTCTTCAAACGATCAGCACGATCGTTCTCCTTGGTGCGATTCTTCATCGTAGCTCGTCGAGGTGCGTTCTCAGCTGCGAGTTTGGCCACATATTCGTCGTTCTGACGCTGCTCTTCGTCCGCCTTGATCTCGGCCAACTTGTCAGCCGGGATAATTTGATCCCAGTCGAGATTTAGGTCATCAACTTTGACGTCGGTAATTTGCATAAAGTTGTCCCAATCAATACCACCGCTGCTAAGGTTCATCTTGTCATCAACCTTGGTCCTGGTGATCTCGGCATTCTCAAGGATAGAATCAATGTCAAGCTGCTCAAGGCGCTCTTGATTCCCGCTTTGCTCAAACATTTTGGAAGATCTCATCTTCAGAACCATTTGGATGTCTTCCGACGATGACGGACCATCCGTCTTCAGGCCCTTATTGTTCAACTTCTCCTTGAATGCTGCCTTGCCATCATCTGTGACACCTGCCTGGATGGTCAAGTACTCCAGAAGGAGCTTATTTCTCGCTCGTTCCAAGACTTCTTCTTCCACCGTTTCCTTCGAGACGAGGCGATAGATGTTGACGGGTCGTTTCTGACCAATCCGGTGCGCCCGAGCCATGGCCTGCAAATCAGCCTGAGGGTTCCAGTCGGAATCAAATATGACAACGGTATCGGCAGTCATGAGATTAATGCCTAGCCCACCAGCTCGAGTTGAGAGTAAAAAGCAGAAATCGTCGCTTTCGTCAGCATTGAAGTGGTTAATGGCCATGCGACGAGGGCCCGCAGCAATGGTGCCATCAAGACGCTGGAATTTGTAACCTCGTAATGATAGATAGTCTCCGAGGATATCCAGCATTTTGACCATCTGACTGAAAATTAGGACGCGATGGCCGTCTTTCTTTAATTTGGAAAGCAGCTGATCCAAGAGCATCATCTTGCCACTGCTTGTAATGAGTCCCTTGATTTGGTCCTCACGGCGTATGCTGCCACCCAAAACACGCTCCTCGGCGCCAGGAAACATGTACGGGTGATTACTGATCTTCTTCAACTCCATCATGATGTTCAACAAGGAATTTTTGTGGCCACCTGTAGCGTCACACAAAGCCGAGTAGTTTCTCGTCAAAATATTTTTGTAGTAGTCCAGTTGAACATCGGATAGCTCGACACGAATGATCTTCTCCGTCTTGGGTGGTAAGTCCGATTCTACCGTCTCCTTTGTGCGTCTTAGAATGTAGGGCGCTATTGACCTGTGAAGTTCTTCAAGCTTCTCCTGGGCATCGACCGCGGACAAAGAGTCCAAATCCTCGTCGATGACTACTTTGCCGGGATTTAAGAAATCTAGCAACGCAGATAGCTCCGCAAGATTATTTTGGATGGGTGTACCAGTAATTAAAATCTTGCAGGGGACGCCAAATGCCACAAGTCTTGCGTATAACTGCGACTCCCGGTTCTTCAGGCGATGGGCCTCGTCGACAGCGAGTGTCTGCCACTTGATTGTTTGCAAGAATTGCCAATCTTGCAAAATAAACTCATACGAGGTAACGAGGACGTTGAACTTGGGTTTCTTGGGATTGCCACCAACTAGTAATTCATTGTCTCGAATGATATTGCGCGCGTCCTCGGGCCCTAGATAGACGACGTAATTGATGTCAGGAGACCAGTGATTAAACGTGTCGCACCAAGCCGGGATGACACTGAGTGGCGCTACAACGAGTGATGGACCTTCTTGATGTCGATTGTTTCGCAGCCAGCTCAGGAATGCCACAGTTTGAACTGTTTTGCCAAGACCCATTTCATCGGCCAGAATGACGTTGTTGGATCTCGTCCAGTTGAGGCACAGGAAATTGAGACCTTTCAACTGGAACGACCGCAGCTCCCCGCCTTGGATGTACTCGGGTTGGCTTTCGAGTTTAACCATCCTGCTCCGTGTATCGGGGTTCGTCTCTCGTTTATCGGATTGCCAAGACCGCGACGACCGGTCTAGGTACTGGTCAATCTTGTCTTGGAATTCGGAGCTTATATCTGACGCCATTTCCCAGGTACACTCTTCATACGTGAGGCCTTTCCATTTGACAAAGTACTCTGTGTCTTCGTCTCCATCACGAACGTTGACTACTCTCTCAACCTGAGTAAAATCTGCAAAGGCATCTTCATCGCGCTCCCTGTCAAGAAAGAATTGCTCTTTGGCCTCTGGCGGGAAGTCATCGCCGAAACGTATGTCGAGTTCGCGCTCGACCACCCTTTTGAAGTAATTTTCGACCTTGCGAAACCCGCGCACGTTGCGCAAGGAGTCGTTTGTCTCCCAAGTGTCATGCAGATGGGATTTTCCCTGCCATTTGATAAAGTATTCAAAGTCGCGGTGACTTGAATCATACTGGAGATCCGAACCATCTCTGAGGCGATGTCGAACCACTTTCTCGACATAGGGCGAGTCGTCCACGTAATCAGCTACGTAATACGCTGAAGCCGGATCTGCTTCATCGTCATCGTCATCGTCATCGACCTCACTTTCTTCGTACATCCCTTGTTGTACCTGTTGTGCGGCCCTCCGGCTAGACCACCTTTTCTCGGCAAGTGCAAGAGCCGGCTGTGACTCTCTCTGTAGTCTTGCCTTCCTCTGTTGGGTTTTCGCTCGAGCTCCGCCGTACGTATCAGAGTCAGAATCAGATTCGTTTGTCGACGGTTGTCGGATAGGCGTGTCTCTCTTGGACGCTAACACGTAACAGTTCAGTAATGGAGGGGCTGGCCGAAAAGGAGGGAGCTTCTCACATGATTGAGGGGCGACGACACGTCGTCGCTTGGCCTGTGGACGATGTGTTGGCTCATCATCATCAGAATTCGAATCATCAGAGTCAATCTACCATTGCGTCAGCTCAATACAACAGGACCGGGAACTTCCATCAGTGTCAATATGCGAATGAAACATACCATTTTCCTCGTTTCTCTCGCGCGTGTCTGGGATCTGGTCAGCAGAGGGGCCAAGGCCTTATGATAGTGATACAGCGCAGCTTACGCTTCTTCTAAGACCATAAAGCTCAGGATTCGCTTTAATGAAAGTGTCTTCTGCCACTTCTGCCTTCCTTTTCGAGGCTCGACTTGAAACGGGTGAGGCATCGGCTTCGTGATCGGCTTCAGGTTCGCTTTCGCCGTTATCCTCTTGATGCGATGCTACACTCTGTTCCCTCACATCCGAATCGGCATCATCCGAAGCATTGGCTACACTGGAAGCATCAGAGTCCAGATACCCTTCATCTAGGTCCGCATGATCTGGCGTCTCGCGGGCAATGATTTCGGACTCTGCGGGTGATGAGTGCGTCATTGGGCTGTGGTGAACATGGGAGACGTCCGTATCGCCTTCACCAGTTTCGACGATGGTATTCGACGGCATGGCATTATCCGGCGACAAGTGACCGTTGCTAAAGCCCGCCACCACCGGTGAGCTCATGGTGACAGCTGTGGCACTTATAAGTGACTATGAAAGAGAGCAAAATTAGTGTCGGCAAGATAAAGCGGGATTGTGTACGTAATGAAAGGGTTTTGCCAGTGTAGAACAGAAGCTGTAGCACTAAAAAGCAATTCTCAAAGCCATGAGTAGGTGCTAATGATGGAGCAATTGACATAGTCGCATTCAGACGTAACGTCGTGATGGCTGTGATTAAGGAAAGGCAAGGACAGTGATTCAAACCCAAGCCTCAGCGAATGACGGTGAGCCGGTAGCATTTGCATCCAAAACCATCGAAAGCCATCAAATTCATCAAAAAACCGCAATCAACAGGCTTGATAAGATATCGGACAGCTCCGACAGGTCATGTAGCGAGGTCTAAGGGAAGGCCGGCGAGGCAAGACGCGCAACAAAAAACAGTACCAGACAACGGCAGTTGAATGGCGAGCTGGGGGAACTTACAAATCATTCATGAACGGCATCCAGACGAAAGAAAAATGTCGAACAGAGCTTGGAAAGAGTAACGACGGGTGAACGTGCCGAGTAGCAGACGATGGACTGGGGGGTGCTGGGTTGAAGGGAATGGGCCGAGTGGAGGGAATCGCAATAGTAGCAGTGGTAGTTGTAGGCGATTACAGAAAAAGCACCAGTGGAGAGGGACGTCGGAGACAGGAAAGGTTGGGAGTTTGGAACCAAGCCAATCCGAGGCGGGCTCGTGGAGTCGCACCGGGGAACTAAGGCCAGGCCAGATTGAGCTGCCCAGTACGGGCTCTCACGTGACGGAGGCAGCACGGGGTACAGAGACTGTACAGTGTGGAGTACTTTCGCATCTACATACGTAGGTACTCTGTAAGAGAGTCAGAGACTAGAGTACTTTCGCGTCTACTCTGTATCGCTTTGTTGATCTGGTCAACAGACTTGCAAGTTGCAACACCGAGTACCGGTACCTAGGACATACATATGTACTACAATATATGCATGTCCATGTAAACATTCCGTCATTATCGCCATCGAACAGAGTCTGGCGCGATACTTGAGGTGCCCACGGAGTAGGTCAGGTGCATTGTCAGTCTTTCCAATTGCTTTGGCCGCTGGCGTGGCTATTCCTTCCTCAATGATGCCCCGCCAAACGGACGATTCACAATACGAGAAAAATTGATGACCACAGTGCACAAACACAGTGCACACATCCGAATCTCCCAAACCTTCCCAAACTTTGAGCTAATTGCTTGTCTGTTCGGCTTCCATCCTACACTCACTCCATTCTGCTCCTCATCCTTCCTCAATACCATTGCAGCGCATAGAAGTATCGCGTGCCTGTTGAGGCGCTGCATAAACAGACATACCCGCTCAGAATATTGAAGAATTGAGCTCAATTGTCGTGCCTTCACGCAGTTATCTATTTTCAACGCCTTGGAATTGTCAGAATCAGCCCCCCAGCCGCCTCCCACCAAACGTTGCCATTCACTGCTGCCACCATGTCTGACAAGCTCACTCGGTAAGCGCCAGTCCGAAACACCTTATTCTCCGTACATAACTGACATCTGCCTGTGCATAGTATCGCCATTGTCAATAGCGACAAAGTTGGTCTTCCACCTCACCCACCCAGTCGAGTTTTCTTCACTGCCCCCGCCTGCCCCGCCATACTTCACTGACACCTTCGCCCTCCATCCAGTGTCGTCCTCGCAAGTGTCGACAAGAATGCAAGAAATCATGCCCTGTTGTGCGCAGCGGAAAGCTCTGCATTGAGGTTTCTCCCGAGTCCCGTCTGGCCTTCATCTCTGAGGGTCTTTGCATCGGTTGTGGTATCTGCCCGAAGAAGTGTCCGTTTGATGCCATCACTATCATCAACTTGCCCACCAATCTCGAGAACCAGGTAACGCATCGTTATGGCCCGAATAGCTTCAAGCTTCATCGTCTGCCCATGCCCCGACCGGGTCAGGTTCTAGGTCTCGTAGGAACCAACGGTATCGGAAAGAGTACTGCCCTCAAGATCCTCAGCGGCAAACTAAAGCCCAATCTGGGCCGCCACGACAACCCTCCCGATTGGGAGGATGTCATCAAGCACTTCCGTGGATCTGAGTTGCAGAGTGAGTGCACACTGTTCACATCATTGCAATTACACTTGCCATGTATACCGATTCTAACGTTTCATGCTTCGTAGACTACTTCACCAAGCTTTTGGAAGATGACCTCAAGGCTGTTGTCAAACCCCAGTACGTGGACCAGATTCCCAGAGCCGTCCGTGGCCCTGAGAAGTCCGTCAAGGCTCTTCTCAATAGCCGAGCATCTCTCAACAACGCCGAGGAAGTTGCCAATGTTCTGGAGCTGAACCACATTATGGACCGTGATATCACCCTCTTGTCTGGAGGAGAACTTCAGCGATTTGCGATTGGTACCGTCTGCGTTCAAAATGCTGATGTGTACATGTTCGACGAACCCTCGTCCTACCTCGATGTCAAGCAGCGATTGAGTGCTGCCCAAATGATTCGATCTCTTCTTCGCGATGACGATTACGTGATCGTCGTCGAGCACGATCTGTCTGTTCTTGACTATCTCTCCGACTACGTGTGCGTTCTTTACGGCCAGCCCGCTGTTTATGGTGTTGTCACCCTCCCGTACTCTGTCCGAGAAGGTATCAATATCTTCCTCGACGGTCACATTCCTACTGAGAACTTGCGTTTCCGTGAGGAATCTCTTACCTTCCGTATCGCGGAGACCGTCGAAGAATTTACCATCGACAAGTCTCGCGCTTTTCAATACCCCAAGATGGAGAAGACGCTGGGCAACTTCAGACTGCGTATCGATGCTGGAGAATTTACTGACTCCGAAATCATTGTCATGATGGGAGAGAACGGTACCGGAAAGACGACATTCTGTCGTCTCTTGGCCGGTGCCCTCAAGCCTGACAGCAAGGCATCTGTTCCCGATATGCGCATCAGCATGAAGCCCCAGACGATTACTCCCAAGTTCGAGGGCACTGTTCGTCAGCTTTTCTTCAAGAAGATTAAGCAGGCATTTCTTAACCCGCAGTTCCAAACGGACGTCGTCAAACCCCTCAAGCTCGACGATTTCATCGACCAGGAAGTCAAAAACTTGTCCGGTGGTGAATTGCAGCGTGTCGCCATTGTTCTCTCCCTTGGTATGCCTGCCGACATTTACCTGATCGATGAGCCGTCTGCCTATCTCGACTCCGAGCAACGTATCATTGCATCTCGTGTCATCAAGCGTTTCATTATGCACTCCAAGAAGACGGCCTTCATCGTAGAGCACGATTTTATCATGGCTACCTACCTTGCCGACCGCGTCATTGTATTTGATGGCCAGCCCGGCATCGACGCACACGCCAACCGACCCGAGTCTCTTCTGACCGGATGCAACACCTTCTTGAAGAACTTGAATGTCACTTTCCGTCGCGACCCTACCAACTACCGCCCCCGTATCAACAAGCAGGGATCCCAGCTGGACCAGGAACAAAAGTTGAGCGGCAACTACGTAAGTTCAGTGTCATTGTCTCTGTCTTTGCTCTGACCGCACAACCACTCCAAGAAACGCTGTTCTTTGCTTCCATTTTGCCCCCCGTGCATCACAAGAATCTAAAACTCGAATCCTTCACGAGACACTGACACCTCCCAGTTCTTCTTGGAAGAGACCCCCGAAAAGAGCTCTTGAAAAGGGCCGCTACAACAAGAGCCAGTTTCATCCCACGCATACAGCATCCAACGGCGTTGAAGGCGTACAAAGAAAGGCATCTTCCAGGAGAAAGCGCCGTCACCGGCATGACGTGAGTGTAGCGCTGCAAGAGAGCAGCGCCAGCGAGGATGACGAACCGGATGATTAACACAGGCGACGACAGTCTATCTCCTGTTGTCTGGTCCTGCGACTTGTCAGCGGTCCGTGCAGTGGTACGTGATGGTCCAAAAATGCCCACGTAAATCGCTGTTTCTTTGTTCTCCAGATTGCGTCAGTCATCGCGATTGTGACGCATCAAAGAACTTGTCGTCCTCTTTTAGTATGCCAACGACGTGGCTTTTGACTGAAAGAGGTTGGCTAGCATGGAGGAATCAAGAATGTGCTCGTTCGCACGGATTGAAACGAGCTTCGCAGATTGAGGGACAATGGATCAAGCAGGATGACTGTCGTCAGCTTCCTACTCCTCGCGGGAAGCATTTCCGGAACAAATCTACGAGTGCCGCAAAGTATTGATTCTTTATTGTTTTGTTTTTTTTGGAATACATCTTCCAATCTGACACATCATGCTACATCATCGCACATGAACTCGTGAATGAACATGCTTCCACAAGACGCCTACGTCATCTGGTATTCGGAACCACCCCACGTGCAGCAGTGACAAAGACACGGCATTCCGCAACGTAGAAGCGAGCAAGTGCCCAGCTTTCTTGTTTTAGTGTTTAGTGAGGTGAACATTCCAAATTAACTTGCTACGTACAACAAGTGCGTAGATTGATAAACAGCTCGATCGAAATTCTTGGAAAGACTAGAACCGAGCACCATATGAAAGTGATAGAAATTCGACCAGATGCCACGTACAGGTGCTAAAGAAGAGGTGCAAAAAAACAGAACCAACCATGTATTTACTATTCTCCCATTACGGGCCAGAACTGGAGGCTGTTTATGTTATTAATAGAGGGGAAACAAGAGTAAGAAACACACGACGAAGGGGGCCCAAATGAGGGAGACCCAACTGTTTTCAGATGCATGGGCTTATTCTTCGATTTCTCCCTCTTCACTGCCACTTCTGATGACTTCTCTGGGCGTAGCAGGGGGTGGGGGGGTTTTGGCACGAGGGCGTGCTTCACGAGGAGGCGTTCGTTCGCGAGATCGTTCTCTCTTAATTCTCTGTCCCGGGTGGTTAGATTTGTGAAAGGGGGGGAGAGGAAAAGAAGGGAGTACAGAAATTTCTTACCTTGGAGTCTCTCGAATCTCTTCGACTCGTGTCGTCTTCGTCATCTTGTCGTCGACGCCGTGTAGTTGGTGGCCGTTCATCTCCATAGGGGAGCTCATCATACGAACCTCGATCAATCCGTCGGCGATACAGCCGCTCCCGTTCATCCTCTCGATCCCTGCGCTCACGATCGTAGTGGCCATCGTCGTCCCGTCTTGGACGTGGTGGACGGTCGTGATCACGATCACGGTCTCGTTCCCTGTCCCGATCTCGCAAAGTGTCACGGTCACGGTCGCGGTCACGATCGCGCTCTCTATCGCGCTCACGGTCACGGTCTCTTTCACGTCGAGGAGGCGGCGGAGACAAACGACCACTTCGGTCAACGGAGAGCAGATTCTCTGCCATGGTCGACTTGCGATGGTTTCGCTCCCTTTCGGCGATGGCTTTGCGCCGGTCGGCTTCATACGGATCCTGTTCGGGGCTGCGACTGCGCCTAGCAAGACGTCCACTACGTTGAGATTTCTCACCTCTAGAACGGTCTCCCTCGTGACGGGAAGTGTCACGCTCAACAGAGTGACGAGTTCCGCCTCGTCTGTGACCGCGATCGACATCATCTTCCTCCTTAACGCGAAGCCGCCTCATGTGCTTATCAAAAGCGCTTCGTCGTAGGTCCTCTGAGCTGACAGCCTGGAATTCTTCTGACTTCACGAGACGAGGGCGTACCTTTTCATACGTGTCTCCCAGTAAAATAGGAGGTTCGACACGTTTGAGGTATGCTCGCAGATCATCGACGGCGCGCCGTTGGTGACGATCGGTATGCTTGTCCTCATCTCGCTTGGCGGCGCGCTTTTCACGAAGCTATGCGGCGTAATATAATGGTTAGTTTGTGCTACGTCTGAAGCATACACCCCTGTTCATTTGAGAGAATAGAAGGACTGCTTACCCTTTCAAAGATCAGTTGCAAGATTTCACTCTCGATGTTAGCAGTTCGTCGATCATCCTTCATCATAGCAAGAAATTCTTGGAGATCGCTCGTGGGCGTAAGCTCAAACCGTTTATCCTGCAAGATTTGGGATAACTAGTTAGCGGGCACTGTGTTTGATCTGGATTGGCGAATGCAGGCTTCTTTTTAGCAGTAAAACGACAAGAAAGACACTCACTTCGAGAACATCCAAGACATCATTTCTTGGTCCTCGGAGAGAACGCTCCTCCTCCTCCACGACATCCCAAAAGAGCTCCTGAGGCGTGGAGCCATCGTGACCTAGCATATTCAAGTACCTTTCGTTCTGCTCAATTAGTGGATGAATGGTGCTCCATGTCACGCCAGGCTTGATCTTGCCATCTTTCCGAAGCTCCAACAGAAGCGACTTGAAAGCGTCTCGGGCTCTGCGTTCTCGACGATACTTCATCTTCTTTTCGTGCTGCTTTTTCTCATTGAGCGCGCGCTCAAGAGATTTGATGTGATCCTGGAAGGTTATGAGGGTATCGTATTTGGTCAGAGCCTTGTATGTGTCATCGTCCTGAAACGCTACAGACATGATGTCTTGTGCTTCACTCCATCGCGTGTACGCTTTAATGCTAAGTTTAGGCAGGAGCTCCTTGAGGGCATCGAGCGCAGCGTGGCGTGTCTTGATTTGATGTTCCTTGTGCGCCTTCTTAAGTCCCACAACATACTCCTCAAAGAGCTGGCGTCGCTCTTCTTCATCATTCGTCGACCGAAAGATGGTCTCGCCTTCAATCATAGGTCGAGCAGTCTTCCAGCGCGTGTAATGAACTATTTCAGGATGACGCTTCAGCATGGTTTCAAAGTCGGCGCGAAGCTTGCTCATGCGTTCTTCGGCGCGTTCCTTGTCTTGGACAATCATATCCTGACAGTATTTTTCAAAAGCATCTCTCCTGCCCTTTGGGTCTCGAATCGATCGGTATTGGGGATCCTTGATCGTGGCTCGCATAGCCTGCTCCCAGGTCCAGTCAGGTTGGACTCCGCTGCGTTTGAGCAGCTTCATGAAAGCCATTTCGGCTTCTTCGGGGGAGGCAAACTCCATCTCGTCACTGACGGCTGGGACGAACGCTTGAGATCTATCTTCGTGCCCGTAGCCTCCTCGACGCGAGTCGTGCCCCGAGTCGCGGTAGTCTCGTGAATGGTCGTGAGAGCCTTGAGAGTAGCCACTGGTTTGGCCATGGCCAGACCCATGGCTGGTACCCTTTGAAAGAGCCAACTTGTAGATCTCTGGCATCTCCCATGAGCTCTGCTTCGTTTCGGTATTGTACCAGTATTTTCGGCCGCCCTCGGCGGTGTATTCCTTCCAGGGTTGATTGGACAGAGCGCGCTGGAACAGGTTAATAAGCTTGATTCTGGCTTGAAGATGAGAGCTTCTCGCGATGACGAGTATGATTCTTCCCACAGTGAGAACTTACTTCTGCAGCCGACATGAGATCCTCTGGCTTTGTCCATTGCGTCACCTTGGTCGCGCTGTTGTAGTAGTAAGCCCGGCCATCAGCAGTGTGATGCTCCTGCCAGGCCGACGCGGGTGGACCACCGTAGCCGTTCATCTCGCAGTAATATTTGATAGATCAAGCGACGCGTTGCTTGCTTCGGATGGCACCAAGGTGCTGCTGATGAAAGATGTGCGTTCAAGGGCCAGAGAAGTGTTGACGAAGCTTGCTCAAAATGGCGAGAGCAAAAACCACGAGTGCCCAGCACAGACCAATCAGATAAGCTCCGTAGTCGTGAAGGTGGGGTTTTCCCCCGTACCTAGCCGACGGCCGTACGCAAACACGGACCACTTCCACCTCCCAAAGGGGGCCAAGTTGTCCCAGCGGCTGGGCGATGGGAACTGACGAGTTGCGTTGGGCAGCGGGCTTGACGAATGCACGAAATGCGAGATGTGCCAGACACCCACGGCCTCGACATGAGACAGACTACGGGGTATATGCAACATGATTGACGGAGAATATACACACATACAGAATTATTGCATTTGCCATCAGCATGCCCAGCGCAGATGGCACCCTCCAGGGCGACAACCCAGCCAACCCGGTGAACCCGTCCAAGAACGACGATGACGCCAGCCCCGACATCGTCGAGCAGTCGTACCTCACGTACGTGGTGCCTTCACAAACGAATATCGACCTCGATAAGGCTTTCCAAGATGCAGACGCCGGAAAATCCATCATCGACTCGCTACAACAGCGAGAGTCGCTCTTCTTTGGTGAGCCCCTTTGATGCATATAAGTCAAGTCGTCTGCCGTTTAGATGGCTGGCTGTGCATGCTCAGTTGCTAACGTACGCGACCTGCCTTCCGGCTTCGCTATTCACCGACTCAGATGAGACAGTCGAGGTGCTTCTCATTCTCAAGATGCCCTGGACAGAGGAAGACGCTCTTCAAGCCCAGCTAAGACGTTTGATCATTTCGCTCGAGGCCCGGATCGTCAACGCCAGCGGCAGCGTCAGCGCTGCGGGTCGAGACTCCCCGCCCGCGGTCGAGACGATTTTCAAAGACCACGTCGACGATGTTGCGGACCCCTTCATCATTGTGGATCAAGAGGAGGAGAGCGAGGCGGAAGACGGATCGTCGCAGAATGTATACGCCATATGGAAGTTGCCCGTGTACATCGCACGGCCGCGGATGCGCCTGCAGCACTCGGCTGTCGTCTTCTCGGCATCGGCAAGCCTCAAGCCGCAAGTCATGGGCGAAATCAGCAGCCGCAGTACTGGCTATCTCCAAAGCGGCGTGCCATCGAGCTTCAACCTCCTCGAGACCTTTTCCTCGGATCCAGCTCTCGGCGGCGTCAAGCCGAGACTGTCGGCGCTGCGCGTGTCAAGAGTCGCACCCGTCAGCCGACAGCAGGACCTGGTGGCGCATATCCGCGCGCTGCCACAGCTCAGAATCCCCGTATATCCCGTGATTCACTCGAGGATACGACTCTCGCGGCCATCCACTCTCCCGCCACAGGCAGCGCTGATCGCCATGCTGGAGATCGACATGACCCAGCACGCGGAATGCGAGATGCTGCTCGACGAAATTACGCTCTCCACTGGCGACGGCACGGTGCAGAGCCTCAACACCGACGACAATCCCGACAGTCCGATGAAGCTGCCTATGAGTTGTGTGGCCCACGACCACATCACCTTCCTCTACCACATCAAGCCACACCAGCGCGCAAAAGCCCCTGGCAAGAGCTTCACCGGCAGTCTCGACATCACCATCTCGGCCACGGCCCAAGTTGCCCCTGGAATATGCACCCCGCGCCTGGTCATGCGTTGGACCACGGTCCTCGACTTCACCACCCCCGTGAACCCCAGTTTCAACAACATGGCTGATGCGACGGGCATCCAACGCGCCCACAAGCCCTCTCAGCTCTCCATAGGCAATAACAACACGACCACGGCCACCATTATGCCTTTCAAGTCTCCCTCCGTCCTCCGTCCTGATGCGCTCCCCAGCCTCGAGTCCTCTGCGGCACGTACCGACAACGCCGTCCTCGTGCCTGATCTCGGCATCACCATGTCCTTCACCGCGCCCACTCATCCCATATACCCCGGTGACATCTTCTCCTGGACAATTCACGTCGTCAACCGCTCCTCGGAGCAAACCGCCCGGCCACCCCGGAAACTCGCCCTCGTCGCGCTCCCCAAGCGTCGCCGAATCGCTAGCGATACCAGGTCTGTCCTCCAACAGCCCTCCACAGCTCCCTCACGACGCGTCGGAGAAACGCCTCTCGCCCCCGCAGTCATCGATATGAACAGCCTGTACGCCCTGCAAAAGAATGCTTTGTCCTCGGATGGCACCGAGGTCATCTGCCTCAGCGCAGATACACGAGTCGGACCCCTTGTCCCGGGTGCGTGCCATGTCGCAGAGTTGCAATTTCTTGCTCTCCGCGAGGGCATTGTGAGCATCGAGGCCGTACGCGTGGTCGACATGACGTCGCAAGAGCACGTGGACATACGGCATCTGCCCACCACGGTCGTGGAACCTGCTCCAGCTCGGCTTTAGAGGGATGATTCTCAGGAGACCTGGATACTGATTAAGAATACACCTCACATTGTAATACCTGAATAAACTAAGCCAGACTAGATGGTGTTGTAAGCAAGAAGGGGATGATAGGAATAGAATAAGGATACATGAGTACATAAAGTAACTAAACTACATGAACACACTAATACACGAAACGAAATAACAATTCCGACACCATAACGCTCGAGATATGGTACCTTAATCTTTCAACTTATCCCTAAAGGGAGTACTCGCCAATTAAGATCATTATGCGTCGTGTTAACCATTTGCAAATTTCTTTGCAAATTTCCCGATGACAGTAAAGCGTGCTCAGACGACCCCTTTCCGAAGTGTGCTGATGAACACTACAGGGCGTACGACTATTTATCATCGTAGCTCTAAATAGAATTTACGTGGCGTAGTTGAGAACAGGGTAGTGGTCATGAGAAGAAATCACCGTGGGATATTGAAGACTACGCGCGCCATGATGATGACGGCGATAGTGCTATGCTTGCATAGATGGCTTCGGATAGCCAGGTATGTATCAACTTTCGAGACGGTTGCCTCTTTCTCCATGATGCAATGCACTGTGTTTATTGGGGTATCGCAAGCATGCGTTTCGTAATATGTAGGTAGTTACCGTTTTGCTGGCGTATAGAGATGACCGTTATGTGATAGTCAATGGCACCCGGTGTTGGGCAAGAGGTACGATGTGTAGTCAACTATTGCGATATCGGCATCCCTTTCCGATGTACGGGGCACTCCACTGGCACCCAACGCGTCGCTGCAGTAGGTAATCTATTATTGCATTTTCCTTACTATGTATGTACCTACATTTCGCCACTCCCTTCTACATACAACTGTCTTATAGCCGCCCTTGATCAGGCCATGTCTTCTGTAACCTTCAATAATTGCTAATTGCATCTAAATCAAGACACCGCATGCAAAGAAAGGGGGGCCGGGGCCATGTCACCGGTAATCCATACGTACCTATGTACAAACCTGTACCCCAGCCCAACTAACTCCCGGTCTGTAGTTCAAATAAACTTTTTAAACTAATGCAATGCAACACCACGCTATGCAAACACATCCATGTCTCAATGCCCACCTCACCAAGACCCGTGCACGATGTCCCATCCCGTCCGAGCCTCATCCCGTACATCCAACGACATCCGTTCAGGCAAACCAATACAACGACCAACAAGAATGCAGCAGCGAAGAATCGACACCAAAACAGTGCAAAAAAGATTCATCATAAATCATCAAACTCGTCATCCCATCCTAACCTTTCATAAATAGACACCTTCTCCGACCGCGCAGCATGTCCCCCCACAGGCATCTCTGCGAACCGCAGTTTCGAAATAGACTTCTTGATCGGTGTGGCCATGATTTCCTGGTCTTCGTGAGCGCCCCTAGAGGATGTATGTCGAGTTGGTGAAGTTTCATCATCACGAGGCGGGCGTTTGATAAAGCTATGCTGCGTGGATGCTCTAACTGGTGTCTCAGCTAGACAATCCATCGCCAGCGAGGTTGAATCGGCGAGAGCGTCTCGGTGACCATGTCTGTGCTCCGTGGAGGGGACCATGTGTCCTATGCTCGAGGGGGGGATCAGGTCCTCGGAGTTGCTCTGGGACCTGCCTGTACTGATGGACTCTAGTTTGATGGGTAATGCGTCTTTGAAACGATTGTTTGCGGGGGTGGCCTTGACTTGGATTGAGGGGGCGAGTGTGCTTCTAGCTGTCCTTCGTGTTTCTGCTCTCAATGTCAGTATATGTATGTAGCTAGCTTTCCAGGTCCATCAGGTCTGTTAAGAGACCCTAGACAAGGAACTTATGGGTCGGACTTGGAGAAACTTACTCTTGGCCGACTGGCTTGCCGCCGCCTTGACTTCATCGGCTTCAGCCATAGCGATCCCAACGACGCCGCGATTTGGCTTTCTGAGTGCCGAGATAGCATCTTTCAGCTCGGCTTCCACAAGGGCCTTCTTATCCGCCTTGGTGTCCTGCAAGCTGCTCTTAGTGCCATTGCTGTGCGTCAAAGATGAAGATGATTGCCGTGGGCGTCCGAGAAGTGACAGCGAGTCTCTTCTAGGGAGGTCCTTCAAGGACAATGGTTCACTGCCTTCCCGCTTCACCCCGCACAGGTTGGTTGATGTGGCAGATCTCATTAAGGCGATGGCATTGCCAGGCCCTCTTGAGACGCTACGTCGGTACATCTGCTCGGTTGACAGCGCCCGCTGCAGCGTCCGTCTGTCACTCGGTGGGAAAGGCCGCTTCGTTGCTGCAGCTCCTGGTCGCTGTTGTTCCCGCTTGCCGGATGAGCGCCTCGTCGACTTGGACTGAATGGGTGTGACAATCACAGGGCCGCCAAGTTTTCTGTTGATGCCATCACACAATTCGGGCAGACGTGCCGAGAAGCTAGTACATTAAGGAAAAGCATCGTTAGCTGATTGAATCAGAGTATTCAAGAAAGCATCGGTGCTGTCAATGTGGAATCGTGACACGTACAAAGGGACGATAATGTCGACGCAAAAGTCCCTAAGGGGCTCAGACGAGGCCTTTTTCTGTGAGCGCCCATCAGCTGACACCTGAGAAGGCTGTGTATCGCCAAGCAAGAGTTGCTCGTCGGACGCTGTAGACTGCCAAATGGTAAGACGATCAGCATGCACATCTACCAGGACCGGTAGATTATGCTTGTTCCGCTTCTTGACAGGAGGCGTTATGCTTGTCTCGAGTACAGCCTGAGGCTCAGCGCCCGGCAACGTTGGCAAGCTCGATCCTGCCGCCTCGCATGCATTGCCTAAAGGTTCCAGCGCCAGAATCTCCAGAATCAAAATCATTTGCAACTGGGTTTCTCTTGTGCGAAGCAGGGAGACGTGTGACTTGATTTGAGAGGGTGAAATGGCCATACTGTCGCCAGTGGGTTCTGGTTTGTTTGCGCTCCACCACTTGCGAACGTTTTCGTCCTCGAGAGGATACAAGGCATTCTTGCCCAGCTTCATTTTACGAGGCTTGCGTCTTTTCTTGCTACCGTCGTCTGAGGAATCTTCAAAGGGTTTCATCTTGCTAACTACCTCAGGGATCGTCTCGCGGTACTTTTTGTCGATTTGCACCGTGGTCAAGATGAGACCCTTGAGAAAGTCAATCAAGTCTTGCATGTCAAGATTTGACTCGAGATCCAAGTGAAATGTCGATCGCGCCCGAGACAACGGTCCCTTGGCAAAGTAAGCCAATGAGCCCTAGTTCAAGCAAAGTTAGCCAGGTCATAGAACGTTGATGATCAAAGCGATGCTCAGAACAAGACCGTCATGCTTCACTTCGTACCATGGATTTGTACAAAGCATCAAAATATTGTGCTTGGATGTTGTTGAATATTGACTCCGCAGATTCTTGCGACGAGGGAGGCACTTCATTCTTTTGATGATTGGTCGCAGACACAGCGTCTGTTGCAGGCAACAAACGACCACAAGCATCCATTTCATCAGACCTTGTCTCCGGCGTCGGAAGCTGCAAAGTCTCTGACTGGGAATCCAAGACTGAGCCATCGCTGCCTCGCGAGTTGTTGACGTTCACGCTGACCGTTGTATTGGACTTGGACTTCTTTCGCACAAGATTTTGAATAGCCTCAATCGCCGCGCGTTTCTTCTTTTGCTCCCCATGCAGATACGGTGTTGTTATTGGTTCCTCCGCGTCCTCGCCTTGTTGTTGACCTTGGTTGCACGAGGCCACGGGAGGCGCGAGGCGACTACGACAGAGTGCCGTTGCGAAACGTGACAATTTGCGCAAATCAACCCATGAACCCAGCTTACACATGACATAGAGGCCATCTTCTTGCCGCTCGAGAGCAAAAGAAATGCCTTGTGAATCGTTTCTTGCTATTACGACCGCGGGATGACAGCCGAGTCGCGATTCGAGGTCAAGTATCTTGATGTGAGACTGCACGAAACGAGTCCGAGGGAACCCATTGGGCAGGGAGGAGAAGTCGAGACTCGATAGCGGAAGATGCTCTCTCGGAAGAAGCATTAGCGGTGACAGAGAGCGAGGCTGCGCTTGGATGTCGGGAGGATGAGGCTGTCAAATGCGGTCAGCAGGCAAGGTTCTCAGGCGGCACCCATTCCCGCATTTTCGCATTTTCGGGCCTTGACTTCCCGAACGGCGACATACCTTGACGGTGATGGACGCTTCAAGCAAATGCTCCATTGCAGCTGCAGCTGCCAGTGTTGGTTTCCCATTGCGCTCGTCTGGCGATATGCTGCCTCTCCGACGGTTCAAGCTGCCATCCGAGCTCGGTGTCAAGATGCCAGGTCGCGGACGCGACGCTGACGCGTCGAGTGCAGCTGCAGGCAACATAGAGGAGGGCCAAGGCTCATTTGTTGAGCGACATCGCAGCGACAGAGGGAGGTCTTTGTCTTGTGAGAAAAAGTAAATATGTATTGAAGCGGGCTTGAGCGGCGCAACCGGTGAAGCTCTCGATATGTTGGTCCTTGGATGCATCAAAACACAACCGTCGTCGACGTGCATGCACTCCAGACCCGCGTGGGCGGTGAGCCAGTAGAGACGCGTGAAATGAACACGCCAAGCTGGCGCGATGACGTCAGGGTCGGTCGACGGTCCGGACCAAACGGCACAACAACGACGACAACCCTCTGCAATTTTGCGAGGCTTTCTGCCCTCATCCTATCAAGATGCAGCAACGACCTCGGGACACCATATTACTCCGTCCAGTATGACTATGACTTGAATCTACCTATGTACTCATATGCATGTCTCCCCAATGGCATCAATGCCGGCTTCCAAGTTCCAGCACACACCACATCACCCGATGCTGTTGGTTCTTCACTTTCCGTCCGCATCTAAAGCCGTGGTCGGTATGTACATAAAAGTGCCTGCCCACCTCCATGTAGGTAGGTACCTACCGGTATGTATCGGTATACCGAAACGGCCTCCATCCATTCATCTCGGCTGTATCCGAGCCCTGAACGACCCTCGTCCCGATTTTGACGATTGCAACCCGGCCATGTGTAGCATATCGGTGCACGTGTATGGTTCACACAGAACTTCCCATGTCCCTTAATAAGCAGCCAACAACCCACTGTGGCCGTCGGAAATAAACAAAAAGGAAAAGTACGGAGTAAAGGGCAGACAGAACAAGGCAGAGGAAACAAGTATGTATGCACATAAGACGGAGGAAAGAAGACGGAAAATTCTAGATAACCCCCGCAGGTCCAATTGTGCCGATAGTAACCTTCCAAGTTCCAACCTGTCCATGAATCCACACGGAGCACTTGACATGCTTACACCCTCCTAACGCAAAACACACAATTCCACGCCTCTCGAGTCTCTACACCACTCCTTATCCTCTCCCTTGTTCAAAAAAAATGCATGCAACCCAACGAACCAACAACCCGCACAATTCTCTCTTCCAAAACTACATCGGCAAAGAATGTATTACCTACATGTATGTAACATGATAGGGAGTACAACATACATACCTCTTACATTATACATGTACGTACGTATACCCGCGGGGGGGGGGGGG